>JAODXP020001991.1:0-12500 GCA_027497455.2 Sardinella longiceps | reverse complement strand
CGGGTCATTCAGAGGTCAAACTCAATAAATCCATCACCATGAATACAAACAAACAAACAAACAAACAAACAAACAAAAGCACAAGAGGAGTGGGGTGGGGTGGCAGGGGGGCGTGCTTGCTTCACTCCTTAGACAAGGGTGCAGTGCTGTGACACCAAACAAACAAACACACAAACAAACACAAGCATGTGAGGTTAGGAGTTGGAGAAGTTTCCAGAAGGCAGCAGCTCAGCTCGAGAACCAGGAAGCTGAAAACAAGCTCACCATAATATCTAAAAAAACAAACAAACAAATCCCTGTGTTGTTTTCAAAGGCCAAAATCTTCCAGGACACATGACGGTTGCTTTGTTTGGCAGCCATGTTGAAGCACATTTGCTCTCGGCCATATTCTTTTTTTTTTTTTTTTCTCCTCCTCTCTCCTCGAACGTTTTTGAACGCACCAGAGAGGACCAGTAAGCACTAGCAGCAGCGGTAGCGTACTCACACACACCAGGTGGCCTGTATCTCGCAAACACACTCACAATATCTGAAAGAATGTTCCAGAAAGACCAGCAGGGCTACTTGTACTGTACATAAGCTACTGGCTACCATCACACCTGGGCTATGCTTCTCAAGAGTGTCAGGGTATACTACGACCACGGTAGCCAAGAGAGATGATTATTTTCAGCACTAGGCCTATCATTTGAGAATGGTCGTTCTGCTAACGACTTCGGCCTAATGTATGGACTGGACCCACAACACAGCATCAGTAAGGAGTTTGCTTCTAGAAACAATCCTCTGGTCATGTTACACACTTGATTGTTTGGAAAAGACTAGGCAGACTCGTGAGAACTTGGGTTAGGCCTACTTACGAGTAGGCATTTCTCAATTAGGCTAATGTAGAAACCAAATACGGCAAATTGTGTTGAGTTTTAGATTTCAGGGCCCCCCCCCCCCCCCCGCCCCCCTTCACAAAAGTAAACCAGTTTAGGTTGCCGGGCTTTCAGCAAATGACTAAAAACAACTCACTAAAAACTTTTCTTATCTCATCAGTTATCTTAAGAAAGACTGTCAGCTGTGTGTAAGACATTGGAATTAAAGGTCTGTGAATCTCTGAGGTCATCAATTTAATCCATCTAATCTAATCTAACCTAATCTACAGTAGTCCTATACAAGGTGTCGGAGATACAGGCCCAGGACAGCGGAAGCGAAAGGTTTGCTAAAGCAGCTAGCGGGAGCAGCATCTCCTACAGGTTCGTTATGTGGATTGGATGTACATATATGCCATCTTTTCCACACATGACAAAGCCAACTAGCGATTATTTAGCGTGCGCACACACACAAATAAACACACACACACACACACACACGAAGCAGAGGTTAGTGACAACCAAAAGCAAGCACCAACATGGGAACTATCAGAGAAAAAAAGAGAAGGGGGTTGGGATGGGGATATGAAGTAGAAGAGGAAGATTATCATGGTGTTGGTAGTGTTGGGGGGAGGGGAGGGGTTCTGACTGCATGATGTAGTGAAGTTAACTTTTTTTCAGTGTGTGGTAAAACTCCAAGTAGAGCCCCATGGCTTTTAGTTTTTTGCTGAGAAAATGAAGCTACAAAGGCTCTCTTATTTGGAGATTTATGACACATTACTACAAGTTAACTTCTTCATCCACAAGCGGTACACAGCCTTGTAGTAATAACCCGTTCAGGTAGAAACTACTCGATTGTGACAGAGAAATATGAGAGAGATTTTTTTTTTTATTTCCTTTAGTTTAGTAGCCTGACATAGTCCGCCCATAATACTACTGTTCATCGCAATTATAGGGTGGGGGGAGGGCACAGCTCTGGTTTGAAATGATTGGACAGCTCGCCCAATCAGCCTCGCTTAACAGATCAAATCCATCCCCAGAAGACCGTCTCCAGACCATGAATACGGATGAACAGTAGTATTATGGGCGGGCTATGTCAGGCAAGATGTTTAGTCTCCAAAAGCAGTGACTGTTGAGGAGGGTGTCATCTTTGTGCATGAATTAGCAATGTTTGCTCCGGGAGAAGGAGGTAATCCCCACTTCTCCACTCCTCTCCATAGCAACAGTCCCCTCCCTTGACCAATCACGACACAAAAGGATTGTGACATCATCTTTCTGCATGTGTGTCAGGTAGGACAATGCCACATTTGCATAGTGTATCTAATCATAATCTTAAATTAGTCTATTTAATTTTTTCAATTATTTTCCAAATATTTATCACAAATTTGGTGGTTGATTTTGGCCTCAGGATGGTGATGGCAAGAGGAGAGAGAGAGAGAAAAGCAGTGTCTGATAGCTCCCAGAAGGCTTTGCAGGGTGCGTTCCCTCGGCCTGGCACCCTGACCTGTGTGACCTCTGACCCCGACGAGTCTTCGTTCTGCACGTGCTCAGTCGCCTCCCTCAGCTGCTGCCTCACCTGAAACAGCAAGCTGTCAATCACAACAAACTCCACCCCCAAAACAAAAGACTGTAAACAAAGAAAAGAAAAACAAAACAAAACAAAACAAAAAAGAAGTTCTTGAACTCCTTGATCCCTGGCAGGAAAAGCTGGGCAGACATCTTGTTTTTGCACATGGTTAAAATTATGGAATATTTACATCACCAGCTACACAATACTCTCTTCACAGCATTGCTGATTACATAACAACAACAACAACAACAACAACAACAACAATAACTCAACAACAAAAAAAGGAATAGATAATTTCCATATGATTTAAAGGAAAGTAAAAGTGATTTTCAGGGACGTGATGAAACAAGTTAATGACTTGAAGTGACACCCATGGAAGTTTAAACAGCTGTTTGTGGGTTCTCTAATCTGTGCCGAGACAGACAGATGAAACAGATGTTTGAAACCGAAGCTGTGGCCCAGATGTGCTGGGTTAAGGTGGGTGGCAACACGATAGGACGGGTCGCATTATTCACTTTTAAGTGTGTGTGTGTGTGTGTGTGTGTGTGTGTGTGAGGGGGGGCACATGTGGTACTCTGGTGATCTTAAAAGTGTTGTACTATTGACTTTTCTGTGTGTGTGTGTGTGTGTGTTGCACATGTGGACCCCCGGTGAGTTTAACCGTGTTGTACTAGTCACTTTTCTGTGTGTGTGTGTGTGTGTGTGTGTGTGTGTGTGTGTGTGTGTGTGTGTGTGTGTGTGTGTGTGTGTGTGTTACACATGTGGTACCCTGGTGAGTTTAATCCTATTGTACTATTGACGGTGTGTGTGTGTGTGTGTGTGTGTGTGTGTGTGTGTGTGTGTGTCATACCGTGGCGAGTTCTGCTGTCTGTTTCTGGGCTTCTGCCTGGGCCGCCTCCAGGTGCACCTGGGACTCCGACAGGGACGCCTTCAGCTAGAGAGAACCAGACAGAACACAGAGAACACAGATCTAATCTCTATCTTAGAACCGGAGAGAGAGGAAGAACACAGATCTAATCTCTCTCTTAGAACCGGACAGAACGCAGATCAAATCTCTCTCTAGAACCGGAGAGAGAGCAAGAACACAGATCTAATCTCTCTCTTAGAACAGACAGGGACGCCTTCAGCTAGAGAGAACTGGACAGAACAACACAGAACACAGATCTAATCTCTCTCTTAGAACAGAAAGGGACACCTTCAGCAGAGAGAACCGGACAGAACACAGAGAACACAGAACTAATCTCTCTCTTAGAACAGACAGGGACGCCTTCAGCTAGAGAGAACCGGACAGAACACAGAACTAATCTCTCTCTTAGAACTAGAGAGAGAGCAAGAACACAGATCTAATATCACTCTCTTGGAACAGACAGGGATGCGTTCAGCTAGAGAGAAACGGACAGAAGAGCATAGAACACAGATCTAATCTCTCTCTTTGAACCAAACGGAGAACACAGATCTAATCTCTCTTTGAACTGCAGAGAGAAAGCAAGAACACAGATCTACTATCTCTATCTCAGTACCACACACACAGAACCAGAGAGAACAGAGAAAGGATAACCCCCCCTCTCTGAACTGAACAGAGAAGATTTGATCACAGATTTGATCTCCCTCTAAACACACCATACGACACTCAAGAGATGTTTCCGGTTCTGCTCTCTGGGGAGAACAGGTGAGCTCACCTGTGCGATCTCCTCGGCGTAGGTCTGGCTGGAGGTCAGCGACTCCAGCTGCTTCTCCAACTGGGCCTCTAGTAGCATCACCTGCTCCTTCAGCTGCCGTGAGACCACATCACCATGGTTACCAAACAAACTAAATAATACTCAACTCGTAAACAAACAATAATAATAATAATAATAATAATAATAATAATAATAATAATAATAATAATAATATAGAAAAAAATTCCACAAAGGAATCGTTCAAACGATAAGGGGTAATTTAAGCTATGTACACATTGATACCCACTGTTGTGTCTCTAACAAAGCTGTGCTGGTTGTAGAGGTTATAACTGTCCTCAGGCCTTCTAACGCTAATAAAAAGTGACGCTGGCCTGATTGTAAAAACCCAATACCAGCCAGCAGCGTGTGAGAATGTGAGCGAGTGCGCTTTGCAAGTTTAAACCTGCTGTACTGGATAACCCTCTGTGTGTTTGTGTGTGTGTATGTGTGTGTATATGTGTGTGTTGGAGCGTGTGTGTGTGTGTGTGTGTGTGTGTGTACCTGATCTGTGCTCTGGCTCTGTGCAGCCTCCTCCATTGTCTTCACCTGCTCCAGGGCCTGTGGGAGGTGACAGACAATAATTATATTTTTTATTAATAATAATTAATGATAATAATTATAAATTAATTACTTTTTATCTAGAGACAGTCAAGATAAAGATAAAGACAAAACATATACCAATCAACCATTTAAGTGTTATACAACCACTACAATAAATCTATGCTATCTTAAGGTTCATTTATCTAAGATAGTAGGATAGTTTCTTCTCCCTTACCGCTTGTGTCTTCCCTTCCGCCTCAGCGATCTTGGCCTTCCAGACCAGCTCCTCCTCCTCAACACTCTTCTGGAGCTGCTTCAGCATGCCCTCCTGCGCGCACACACACACACACACACACACACACACACACACACACACACACACACACACACACACACACACACACACACACACACACACACACAGGTCAAGAGGGGAAATGTCAAAGACGGACCGAGTAGAGAAATGTGCAGCTGATTAAGTGCTGAAAACAGGTTAAGTGCAGGCACTGATTCTGGTCCACTAGATGGCACACTTTTTTAGTCTACAGCTCGCCTACTATACTCCAGCACGCCATCTTGCTTACATACAGCGGTCACAGGCAAAGGTCAAAGGGCACAACAGACTACACAGACTGGAAACAGAATCAGACTGGTGTCCATTTCCCAATAGCATGACTGCTAACCTGTTAGCAACTTAGTTGGTTGGCAATAGGACAGACGGATGGGAAACTAACATAACAGCTAACTTAGGGCGGTAGTCCAAAAAAGTGCTAAGTGCAGGCTGAAATACATGGAGCTTAGTGCTTTTTTAGACTAAATCACCTTGGAGAATACCGGCCTAAGTTAGTAACTATTCTTTATGGAAAATCGACCCATGATTGAGAAAGCAGACAGACAGGCGTTATGGTTGCTCCTCTAGATGGCGTAATTGAGCCCATGGTGGGGCTTTTTTACCCTACAGTGGGACTCGTGTTACTGTGTGGAGTGTTGAGGGTGCTAACGTGCTGGAATGCCCAATCTATCCATCTATCTATCTATCTATCTATCTATCTATATGCACTGCCTGCCTGTCTGCCTGATCACATTCTGATGAGCGACCAGAAAACGGATCCTCTGAGAACACAGGGGTCAGAAGGATACTGTAGTACACTGTGTGTGTGTGTGTGTGTGTGTGTGTGTGTGTGTGTGTGTGTGTGTGTGTGTGTGTGTGTGTGTGTGGCACAGGGCCCTTTGGGTGAGGGGGTCTGAATTTGGACACGTGTGTGAGCAAGTGTACGAGAGGGGATGTGTCAGTGCGACCTGGGCACGAGCAGGTTACGAGAGTAGGTGTGTGTGTGTGTGTGTGTGTGTGTGTGTGTGTGTGTGTGTGTGTGTGTGTGTGTGCACATATCATGTCCCCACCATCTCATCGAGTACTGATTGCACTGTAGTTAGTTAGTGAGTGTGTGTTTGCCAAAGAGTGGGTGAGAGAGACAGACACTGTGTGTTTCTGTGTGTGTGTGTGTGTGTGTCATACTAACCGTTTCTCCCAGTACGGTGCGGTACTGGTCACACTCAGCTTTGAGTATCCTCTGAGACTCCTCAGCCTCTTGCAGTTTAGACAGCAGCTCCTACAGACAACAGTCAGAGTCATTCATTCATTCATCCATCCATCCATCAAATCAAGATAGACTTTGGTCATTGCTCTACAATCATCCATCATTTATTTATTCATTCATTCCCTCACTCATTCCTGCATTCTTTCATTTCTTCCCTCACTCTTTCACTCATTCATCTATACATTCACTCATTCACTCCTTCCCTCCCTCACTCCCTCTCTCACCGGTAGTTCTGTGTTTGTGCTGCCCTCCTGCTGCACCTCCTGACTGGGCTGGATGCTTCTGAGCGTCTCCTGGGCTTTGGCTGTGAACACCTCCAACCAGTTCGTCTGACAGGGAACACAATGTACACAACAACATAAACGACAAAGTTAGCAACAAAGTTGGTTTCAATGTAATTTCCCACTGCAAACTAACAAAGTTGCTAACTGGTAAAAACATGGCTGCTAACTAAGGGCAGTAGTCTCCCAGGTGCTTAAGTCCAAAAAAGTGCTAAGTATAGGCTGAAATGCATGAAGCTAAGCTTTTTTTGGACTTACTGTAATACTGGCCTAAGTTAGTTGAAGCTAGCAACTTTTGCCAGCTATGTTATAAACTCACAACCAACAAACCAACAAAGTTGCTAACTGATTAGCAACTATGCTTTTGGCAAACCGATGCTAGGACAGGTAATCCGACATAATCTGATTCTCAACCAACAATGTTTTTGAGAAACAGATGCCAGGACAGGTACTGTACTCATGGCATCATTTGATTCTCAACTGAATAACTAAATGCCTGAGTAGTGGGATAAATAAGCTACATGGGCAATGTGTACAAAGGGAGTAGTAGGCCTCGGATTAAATAAGTTGTTTACCTCTTCTGTTTCTATGGCAACCTGTGGGAAAAGTGTCTGCAGGGCGTTCTTGGCTTCTGTCTGGAAAGAGCTCAGCTGTTTCTCAGCGTCAGCCTGTGAAGATCACACACACACAGACACAGACACAGACACAGACACAGACACAGACACAGACACAGACACACACACAATATAGGGTAAGTTATACAATAAAGGAGAGGAACACACTGTGCCATTACATGGAAAAGACATGAGATATGATAAAAATGTAACTGAACTTTGCCCTGTGTACTGTACGTGTTTGAGTGGGCCAACTTACCAAGCTCTGTGTGTGTGTGTGTGTATGTATGTACATACCTTCTTTTACAGTGTGTATGTGTGTACAAAGGTTCACCATTGTACACATTGCAAGTATATCTATATATAATGTGAGTATGTGGCGTGTCTGTACATATGCACATGCTTTCTTTCACAGTGTATGTGTGTGCAAAGTTTCACCATTGGGCAAATTGCAAATATGCGAGTGTGTGTGTGTGTGTGTGTGTGTGTGTGTGTGTGTGTGTGTGTGTGTGTGTGTGTGTGTGTGTGTGTGTGTGTGTGTGTGTGTGTGTGTGTGTGTGTGTGTGTGTGTGTGTGGCGGGAGAAAACACACTCACCAGTGCGGTCTTGGCCTGGGCCAGTCTCTCCTCTCCCAGCTTCTCAGCCGTAGACAAAGCCTCCATCGCCGAATAGTTCTTCTCCCGCAAGTCCTGAGAGAGGGAAGTGTGTGTGTGTGTGTGTGTGTGTGTGTGTGTGTGTGTGTGTGTGTGTGTGTGTGTGTGTGTGTGTGTGTGTGTGTGTGTGTGTGTGTGTGTGTAAAAGGTGTGTCAAACGTGTGTAAAGAGAAAAAGAGAGTATTTAAAGGTGTTTAAAAGAGAAGGAGAAAAGACAGAAGGAAACACACATATTAGACACATTGTGATTCACTGATCCCAGAGAAGTCAAAGTTCAAAACTCTCACAGCTCTCAAACAAACAAGCATCTGTTTCCCAAAAGTATAGTTGCTAGTAAGTTAGTTTGTCATTAATAGCAACTATGCTTTTTTGGGAATTGAACCCCAGATACCCAATTCAATAACAACAGTCAGGAATACTGTACATGAAATAACAACACAATGATGTGCAGTTACAAAATAATTTGTTGAGCGTGTTAGGTGAGTATTGGTTGCCATGGTGACTTACATTGCTCTTGTTCTTGACCTGCTCCATCTCTTCCTTCAGCTGCTGAAGCTCCTCCTCCAGTGACATCATACGAGCGTCCTTCTCAAGACTGGACACGGACGGACACACACACACACACACACACACACACACACACACACACACACACAGAGGAGCAAAGAGATGCGAGCGTAAGATCAAAGTCATTCATACTACCTTGTATCTCAAAGTATACACTAAGCGTGTACTGTATGTCACAGTGAACACTTGAAGCATAAAGTGTGTGCAGTTGATTACTTACTTCTCGAATGGCTGCTCAGATTCGGCTGCCTCCTCAGCTTCCTGAGAAACGAAAGAAAGTTGATCCATTCATTGAATCATACACTTGTAAACTTGCTGCTGCCATTGCTCTGTGTGTGTGTGTGTGTGTGTGTGTGTGTGTGTGTGTGTGTGTGTGTATACAGTATACACTCACCGTTTTGGCACTCTTGACTTGTTCAAGTTCTTCCTTCAGCTGCTTGAGTTCCGTCTGCAGCTGTTCCACATCTACTGACGAATCAGACTGCAGGACACAGGAGGAGAGGAGGGACATGTTAGTAACGCCACCACTGATTGGTGGACATAAGCACATTAAAGCAAGAAGAAAACACACACACACACACACCAATGTGCCAATACCACACACACACACACACACACACACACACACACACACACTAACCGTGTCTTCCTTGGTCTCTGTCTGGGCCTTGACCAGCTCCAGCTGCTCCTGAAGGGACGCCACCAGACGATCCTTCTCCTCTAGGAGCTGCTCCATCTCAACAGGCTGCAAGAACACAAAACACAGAAGGGTCAGAGAAACCAACAGAGAGTCTATGCATAAGTGTGTGTGTGTGTGTGTGTGTGTGTGTGTGTGTGTGTGTGTGCGTCAGAGACCCAACAGAGACTCCATGCGTATGTGTGTGTGTTTGGATGGGTGGGTGTGTGTGTGTGTGTGTCTGAGAAACCAACTGAGACTCCATGCGAATGTGTGTGTGTTTTGGGGTGGGGTGGGGTGGTATGGGGGTCTGAATGTGTGTGTCTGTGTGTCAGAGAATCCGACAGAGAGAATATGCTTGACGTGTGTGTGTGTGTGTGTGTGTGTGTGTGTGTGTGTGTGTGTGTGTGTGTGTGTGTGTACTGTATGTTTTTGTGTACACTCACAGCGCAGGTGACAGGGGCGGTCTCTGGTGCAGACTCCTCTGCAGTCTCAACTGCTGGCTCTTCCACATCCTTCACACTAAACACACAAACACAGATATAAACATATTACACACACACACAGGGATTCAAAACGGCCTACAGCCCTAACCACAAGGACATGGCTACCACACATAGACACGCACACACCCATCCCGCCCCAACACACACACACAGACAGAGGGGTCGGGATTCAAAACGGCCAACAGCCCTAATCGGAAGGACATGGCTACCACACACACACACAGTCATACCCATTCTGCTGGGCCTCTGGGATGATTTCAGACTGGGTCTTGAGCAGTTCCATCTCCTCCTTAAGTTTAAGGAGCTGCTCCGTCACAGAGCTCAACTCTGCCTCCTTCTGCTGCAGCCTACACACACACACACACACACACACACACAAAATAAGTTACATAGTATTTATACATCTAAAGAACTCCCAGTGGAAGGAAAAAAAGTGAGAACGATGAGAACAATAAAAAGATCCACATACGTGTTTTTCAGCTCCTCGATCTCCACTGTGTGATCCACCTGTTTAACACAAGAGTCCATATTTATATCACTCTGAAAGCTTCACTTCGCCTATTTCAGCTCATATACTGTAGTCAAATAGACTAGTCCTGCACAAGATTGAATCTCACACGGTAAAACAGTATTATATTATAAGATAATGATATTATTATTTGCCATCATTATCTTCTCACAGGATCTCATATAGGATTTTTAAACAAGGCAATTGCATTTCTACCTCCAGATCATTAAAAGACATTATTTATTTGCTTGTTTGTTTTTGTTTTTTACTTATGTGTACTTTATTGTACACTTTAGTTCTCTCAGTCTCACACACACACACACAGTCTCACTCACCTGTGGCTCACTCTCCACTGCAGCCTGGGCCTCCTGTTGCACCTCCTCCACCACAGCCACCTCCACCTCAGCTTCCACCACAGCCTCCACAGCTGCTGGCACCTCCTCCTCTGCTTCAGCAGACACCACTGCCTCCTCCACCTCCTCCTCGATCACCTGCACCTCCTCCTCCAGGGAGGTCTCCTCAGCAGCAACAGCCTCAGCTTCAGCCACAGCCTCTGCTACAGCCTCGGCCTCGGCTACAGCTGCGACTGCCTCGGCCACCTCCTCTTCCTGCACAACCACCACCTCCTCTTCCTCCTCTGCCACCTCCTTCTCAACAGCCTGCTCCTCCTCAGTGGTTGGTGCTGGGGCTGGAGTCTCAGAGGTGGCGGGTGTCTGCTGGGTCTTAAGGGCCTCCAGTTCGGCGCACTTCTGCTTCAGCTCGGCCTCGGTGGCAGCAACGCGAGCCTGGAGCTCTGTGGGAATACACATGAACACAAACAAGAGATTAAATATATTTTATTGATTATATCTATATAGGATTATATATAGATTATAGATATTTCTCGATTTTCATTGCAATTTGAAGTCCAAGTCATTTTCTCAGCACACACACACACACACACACACACACACACACACACACAGATACGAATACAGACACACACACAGACACACACACACAGAAATATGGTTATAAACTATACTGCAGACAACGGTCATTGTCCTGCACGTACCTAAGAGGGTACACACCTCTCTCACGCACACACACACAGAGGTCTGGAATGAAGTGCTGAGAAGCAAGAGAAAGAAAAGGAAGTAGGCCTAGGTCTATTCCACCTGAGCCAGGTAGCCTGCTGATTACGCAGGAGAGGCTATCAGATTACTCCATCTCAAGCACACAACACTCAGGACAAATCTCTCATTCAGTCATCTCACACACACAAACAATCCCAAACACACACACACACACACAGTCTCACAGTTATCTCTCAAACACATCTATCCCTCACTCACCCACAAATACACTCAAATCTCTTACACACACACCTCTCTCTCTCACACACACCTCCCTCTCTCCCTCTCTCTCACACACACACACACACACACACACACACACACCTCCCTCCCTCTCTCACACACACACACACCTCCCTCTCTCCCTCTCTCTCTCTCTCTCTCTCTCTCACACACACACACACACACACACACACGGCTGCTGTATGTATCAGTTGCGTCCCCAGAGGCCTCTGTAATGTGGCAGCAGGAGCAGCAGCATCACAATGAGGGGTGTTGGGAACCAGTGTCGGGTGACAAGGGTGGGAAAACATTCCTGGCATTGTATGTGTGTGTGTGTGTGTGTGTGTGTGTGTGTGTGTGTGTGTGTGTGTGTGTGTGTGTGTGTGTGTGTGTGTGTGTGTGTGTGTGTGTGTGTGTGTGTGTGTGTGTGTGTGTGTGAAACAGAAGGGGGAAAGAACTGAATATAAAGAAAATAGACAGAAGAATGAATGAATGTGTGGTGTTGCAATCTTGGCCCTATTCTCCTGTGTCAACCTCAGCTGGATTGAGACAGACACACACACACACACACACACACACACACACACACACACACACACAGATGCACTCTCTCTCTCTCTCTCTCGCTCACACTTGCCACACTCTCTGTCTCACACACACACACACACACACACACACACACACACACACACACACACACACACACACTTACTGTGCCTGTGAGCTCTGCTCTCACAGATGCACTCACACACACACACAATCAGACACACACACACACACACCTTACCGGCGATTGTGTTGGCCTGCTGCTGTGCCAGGTCAAGCTGCTGCTGTAGCTGCACTCTGTTCTCCTCAGCTGTTCTGAGGTCGGCGGTGACCGACTCCAGCTGCTGAGAGAGCCCACCTGTGCCCTGCATTGCCACCTGCAGCTGAGCGCCCACACGCTCCAGCTCCGCCTGCAGACAACGCTCGTTCACCTGAGACACAACACACACACACACACACACACACACACACACAGACACAATTAGCACCGTTATAAGTATGCTAACAATAACAAATGGTATGGAATGGTCTGAGCACA
>JAODXP020001990.1:0-26026 GCA_027497455.2 Sardinella longiceps | reverse complement strand
CTTATGCCCATTTTAAGCCCCTCCATAGACTTAAATTATAGCTGAATAGGGTAAAAATTAACAAACGGATATCCTTTCTAAACTTGCTCAGTTGAGTATTTACATCTAGACGATACTTTTTTGTATTGCAAGTTTTCTGAAAGAATTTGTATGTCCATATAGATGAGACTTGAAGTAGTATTTACATGGATGCCAGGTTCTCCAGCTTTACTGGAGCTGGTGGAGAGTTTGGTTGACTCTCATTTGATCATGCACTGCACTGACTTCTCGTGTGTAGTTTGAAGTGCCATCGCTTTTTATATGTAGGCTGGAAGAATCGCTAGCCACTTTAAGAGTATGGCAAAAAGCCGAAGTGGAGCAGAGTTGTTCTACAACTGTGACAACAGCGAGTGCAACGTCGTTGGCGACAGAGACAGTCAGTGCAACCGCAACGGCATCGGCCACTGTCGTGCAGAAATGAGACAGGGCGCCAGCTCCCTCTAACCGTCCACCCCCGACACCTACCAACTGCTCCACCAGCTCCTAAAGTACAGAGGCCAAGCACTGGCAGAGCACGGCAAAGTGTAACCAAGTTAAGTAAAAACATAGACATGCAATAATAATTAATAGTGTAAACAAGTGCAGTGCGAGTACAGTATGAATAGCTGTCATTCCCATTATTCAACCTTTAAACGTTAGTTCCATGAGTCTGAGCTTACTTTTTGCATGGGTAATGGTCAGTAAACCATTAAAAGTAGCTTCTAGCATCCTATCTAACCTAAAACTGAAGTTAACAAATTTTAACTGAAGTTAACAGTAGCCTACCTACCATTCTTTTAGCATCCGATACTGACTGCGAGTGATTTTGTTTTGTGTTGCAGGTACAGTGGTTAAAGTGGGATTTGGCAGTAGAGGGAACTCTCATATTTTGTGTCGGCACAAACAAAGAAAAATGTATAGAAGAAGAATGGGATGATATTGTTCATTTAGCTGAGGTGCCGGTACTACGTATCTCTAGCCGGGCTCCGCCCTACTGGTGACGCAACGCCTTCGGCTCAGCTACACACAGCAGGGCCACGACCTCGTTCAAGTACATTCCCTGATCCCGGTACAGCGGGATCTCCACCCACATTTTCGGGAACCAATCAACTTTGAGCAGCTCCAACGGCTCTCAGTCCTGTTCAAGCAATTCCCTTCGCGTCACATACGTCAGAGGAAAGAGTGGTATGATTGGTTTGGCTTCGGCACAGCATTTTCTAACATCGACCAGTAGCAAACCGAGGCATTTCAGGGAGGCGGGTCAACCATGCGTTTTGAGAAACGTTGTTATACGGGCTCTTGGTCAGACCAAAGTCTCGTAGAACTTTGAAAGTCGATGGCAATCAGGCTAGCGTATCCCTGCCTTCCCCCCAACTTTAACCCTTGGTTGTCTATTATCCTTCTAATCCCAGGGGTGAGACAACTGTGTGCCCAGACGAGCTATCAAGCAATTGCTGAGAAAAACTGGAACTGGGCTGCCATACAAATCACAAGATACAAAGAATTGTTTGGACCTCTCGCAGAAAACATCCGTCAGGTCATAGAGGATGAGTGCAAGAACACCTGCAATCCCTTCACAGGTTTCATGCTGTCGAAAATATCAGCTGAAGATTTGAAGGCATTTTACTTTGAAAAATAGCGAGAAGACTTCCAGTGTGTGTCACCATTTCTGTTTTCCATTTTTTTAAGCATCACCAAACAGTCTGCAAATGCTGCTTGTGCTGCAGCATCTATAGCTTTGAAAGGCAGAGATAACCGCTTGTCAGCCTTTGCTTACTATGTGAACAATGTCCTGCAGTATGCTGGGGTGAAGAAGGCAGCTTTTAAAAGGCTTGGCAAATAGGGCATTACTACATCATACTCCAGTGCTATCAAGAAGCAAAAAGAACTGGCAAAAACTTGTGGGGAGGACTTTCAAACACTGAGAGTAGCCATCTGCCTCAAAGAGGAAATGGAAGAGACCTTCAGTTCCGGGGAGTAAAGGTTCCGAAGGGGCTACTGGATCCATCACACCAGAGACAGACACACGCCGAATGTTGCTGTGAGAGACGTGGATGTAGCTACGCATGGCATGAACCAGCATATTGTCAAGTAAGACAGACCTGTTATTAACATTGTGATATTTGTGCATCCATTCAACTGCTGTCATGATGTAACATTAATAACAGAAAAAGTGTGAAGCAGTATGTCTCTATGTAAGCTGTCAGACACCTTCATTTCCCTCGGGATTAATAAAAGTACTCTACTTCTTACGGTTAGCCAAACGCAAAGTGTTCAGGAGACCATCACTGGCCCAGAGCAGGGTACTTGCATCACCACTACTCCATCACAGGAAGACCAGCAGTTGGGATCTGTCGATGCCACAGCGGTGTCAGTCTTCAGTGCTGTAACAGGCACTGAAATGGTGGACCTGGGTGTAGCAGTGTTGCCCACAGAAGCGCCTTCAGAGCAAAGTCTGCCACGTTCATATTATGTTTGATAACCTGGACTTCTTCTGCCGTACACACCACCACAATCAGCCGCACAAACCAAGTCAATACACTGGATCCACCACATAGCTGTAGAAGACAGAGTTCTTGGAACCCATCTCAGCACACAAACCCGGTTGCTATCTGATTACGACATTGGTAAGTCCCTACCCAGTCCTGACACCCAAGCCCTAATACGCCGTGAGTACATTGTCCTGGGAAGCAGAATCCTTACAACATACTTAGATGCCTGGTTCAACACATCCCACACAAGTACGTAGTATTAATTAATTCATACTTTATTTTTTTATTTTTTTTCCCCCCAGGTATATTTATTAATTACAAGATACAGTACAAAATCAGTTTAAAGAATATCAAACATACTTTATTTGCAATTTTTGTGAACGCATAGAACGAGATGGATTATGTGGTATGGCACCTGCCCAAATGTTAAAGTAATTTCAATCATGTATTCCTTCCTCATATAGTACCTCCTAGGACTTCCGTTCAAAGACGAGAACAAGTCTACAGAGCTGGTCGAGGTTCAGCACATTATACAGAATGAGTAAGTTGGCTTGGGGGGGTTAAAAAATAAATCACATGAACTGAAGGTTATTAGTGTACTGCACTAGTGTGCTGCAGACATACACTGTACCCTGTAATGCACTGTAGTCTTCTGAAATGCTACAATCAACTTTGAATACACTGTAGCACACACTTGTGTACATTCAGCCATAGGTAGGACACACACTCCAAACTGAAAGTGAAAGTTGTTGACATTCAGGCCGACTTGTCTTTCTATTGCACTGACACATTAGTCTGGCGAATGACAAATTAAGTCACAAGTGATATTTAGTCTGGAGACCTACCTATTGCATTTCTCGTAGCGGAAGCATCGTTTACGATTGTCCAGAGCCGTTTATTGGGCACTACGAATGTCTATCATAGCGTCTGTACATACCTCGGAGCCAATACCAGAGCCACCACGTGACGTAAAATGCATTCGAGGGCTGTACAAATCCCTTTTTGTTCTGCGATTGGATACCGATAGCAGGCGAGAAAAGCAGCCATGGTCACCATGCTGCTTTGCAGAGTGAATTGAAATAAGTACGCAAAGGAGCATGGGAACTCTCAGGTTACTGACACATTGTTGTTTTAAGTAAGTACTGTATGTTCCAATGGGCCCAGATGGACCACAGAGCATTTTGGTTGGGGGCGACAGACTCACCAAAGGGAATTGCCAGAACCTTCAGTTGGCATTCGCCGAAGGAGAAATTGCTAGCTCACAAAGTTGAACGAAGATGCACGAAGCACGAAGGGTCTGCGTGAGAATCAGGCTAGGATTTCATAGCAGCAGCTGACAATGTGTGGAAAGGCCCATGAAGTGACATACTGTATGCTTGTTCCCCATTTTGTGATAAGTTGAGTGAAAGGGGAAACGATTTTAACTTGTTGGGATTCTGTGTAGAGACATACTGTATGCGTGTTGCCCATTTTGTGATGAGTTGAGTGAAAGGGGAAACAGTTGTAACTCATTGGGAGTGTATGATAAACACTTTAGCAATGCCAATAAATCCAGTCAAGCGAGGTCAATAAATTGCCTTTATTAACAGAAGTGAACCCAGAATGAACACAACATATTAACATTTTACACAGGATAATCAAGTAGTCTCTATTAGTAGTAGTCTAGTAGTAAATTAGATACTAAATTAGTAGTAGTCTAGATTTCAGTAGTAGATTAGATACCAGATTAGTAGTAGTCTAGTAGTAAATAGTGTCCCGATATAAGAAAATAAATGGACTTGGCGGAGGCAAACGGCTGCGCCGTCGGGCTGTTCTTCGCCTACACCTCGTCCATTATTTTCTTATATCGGGACACCTTGGCGTCCGTTATCCCTTACTTAACTGATAACAACCCTTAACTATACAATCCTCCTCACCCCTGACTGATAAGCATTGCTCGCAATGCATTACCAATGCTTTTCAACCAGTAGATTACATGTATGCATTTAGCATTAGCCAAAGTGTCTTAGCATTTGCCAACTATCAAACAGTTCAAGACCAGCCTCCCCTACAGCATCAAGAGGTGTGTGTGTGTGTGTGTGTGTGTGTGTGTGTGTGTTTCTTTTAAGAATGATACTCCCTGTTAATTTACCAGCCTCGAAGTCACTTTGATGATTAAATGGTTCATTACGGGGTGACCGATGCCTATATCGCCATTCTCTAGCATTTGTTTCACGGTAATCCCACTTGCAATATGACTGGGTGGCGGGTCCACAAAATAGAAACTGAAAACGCATTTATTACCGGCTTGTCAGACAACTTAACACACAAAAAAATATAATCTCTGGTTTGTACTCTTTGATTTGCAAATACATTTGCATCGATTGTTGAGAATGTGTAACGCAGTTGTATTTTTTCGAATATTTTGGCGACTGTAGGTGATAGAAAACCGTAGTCCTGCCTGGTGTCCCTTTAAATCATTAGGTGAACAGTTGCACTGAGGAGCCGCACCCAATATAAACAATTGCATGGAGGGGTTCATCAGTGAATGTGATGTTGAATGTGTGCATGTGTGTGAGTGTGTTGGAGGAGACGCTGTAGAAGGACAGAGCTCCACCCTCGCGGTCCACATGCACCCCTACTCTCCTGGAGCCTGAATCAGGAGTTGGTAAGCGAGTGTATTTATTGTTGTGGTAGGCTGTGAAATAGGGTTTAGAATGGTATATACGACAATACAGAGACCAGGCCTTGTCACTGCTGCCGATCCAGTGGCTCCGACTGATGCTTTCGTAGGCCACGCCCACAGCAGCGTAATAGCTCCCATGCAACTGCCACTCCCAGTAGGATTGTCCAATCAGAGGCTCTCTGCTCAGCACCTGAGGCTGACTTTTAAATTTGTCTGAACTATAGGGGTAATACTGGTCCTTGCTTGCCCATGACACATATCTGTTGCCTGGGGAGAGTTGAAGACGTTTGTATGCCGTCCTTGGGTCCATTGTAAGACCATAGGAATCTGTAAACAATACACAGCACACAACACACGTCAACACTGAACAGGTACACACATACTAGACACACTAAAATGACTAGGTGACTGACCTAGAAAGCCTGAAAATGAAACAAACAAACTGGAAATAAAAATTGGCCAAATATAGTAAAGTAGCTAGAAATGTCAAATAACAAATAACAAAAATTGAAAAGTAAAATGACCAAACCTTACATGTCAACTGAGGATCTTTTAGGACTGCATTGTGGTACCACTGGAATGACAATCCTGGGTGCTTTGGATCTGGAGAAAAACTGATGACTTTGTTCTCACGGGGCATCTTCTGGATGGACATGAGAGCAGAATCCATGGCCTCCTTGATGTCCAGTCTTCGGTACCAGGGAACCTCTCCAGCGGAGTTCTGTTCTGCTCTGCTGATGGCAGAACCACTGTTGAGGATCCCAGCTTGTGAGATCTTGTTGAGGTATGGTTCCTTAGAACTGAGGGAGGTGAAGCTCAACACAAAGGCATCTTTGACATTGGGTTCCATGAGGTAAGAATGTAGCTCAGCGCCTGAAGACATCACTTGGTAACCTCTGACTTTTTGAAGGTAATTTGTGACGACATTGATCTCAGCCTCCTTTTCATCCAACCACCACTCCATTTCATGCCCACTGAAGCCAGATGCATCCTGGGAATTCATGAGATCGCTCAGGGCCGTCTCCTCCATGGTACCTCGTCTGATGGCCGGGATCAGCTCTCCCAGTTTTCGTAGAAACTCAACACTGAAGACCCTCAGGCGGCTTTGGAACCACTCCAGTTTGGTGGTGATGTCTTCAGTCTTGATGTCTTTGCTACTTTCCAGCAGGTCAGTGGTTCTTATCTCAGCGTGATGGAGATCTTCCATGACTTTCTCTATGGCTGTCACTAGTGTCTCTGAGATCATTCTCTTAAGCTTGAGCGCAGTGTTGCTAAGCTTGCTGAGTGGATACAGCCAGACTTTTACAGGTACCACGTTCTCTCTATTGGTCCCCAACAGTCTGGGAAGCTCTTTGTAAACCTTCACAGCTTCGTCATAAGTGGATGGAAGTTTTTCCAGATGAGCGTCTCCATAAAACCTGCATACAAAGTTCTTCACCATCTTCCTCTCTGACGTGTCCATCTCTAAGTTACCTTCACCACTGATAGAAAGGCCCGGGATCTTGTTGATCATCAGTTTCAAGTTTCCCTCGACCAATCGTCTCTCTGACTCATCTCTGAATCTTTCCTGAAACTCCATGATTGCATCGCCCCCATAAAGCGCCCCGACCACCACGTGCGTGGCATCAGTCTTGTCATACACTTCAACATTTGGAGTCTTCAGCTGAGTAATCATGAGCTCCTTAAACTCCGAGGTCACGTGGTACTTGAGGGTGATGCTACATTGGTGTGTAGTAGAGGATTTCTCGCTGAGGTACCTGGCAGATCCTCCCACGCTAAACAACCCACCCAAGAAGCTGAGTCTTACTGAAGCGCTCACGTCCAGCAGGTTCATCCTGGCCTGCAGAGTCTCCGATCCAGACACCTGGAATTAGGGTTGGGTATCGAGAACCAATTCCAATTCAGAACCGGTTAAAGGTATAATCCGGCGTGAATCAACACCTAGCCCTGCTGTTTTATACTGCTATGCGCTACTGGTAGCCACCTCAACGATAAAATTTTATGCATCGTAGACCGAGTTTGCGAAACGGCAGCTAACACTAAGCGAATGAGGCATGTCAAAAACGAAACCTAATCGATTTTCTTTCGTTTTGAAATGCCCCATTCTGTTAACGTTAGCTGCCGTTTCACTATCTCAGTCTGCCTCGCATGAAATCCAGTGGTTGAGGTGGCTAACAATAGCGCTTGGCACTACAAAACAGCTTTCTCCTTTAACTCAATATTAGCACACTCAAGCGATTACTATGACAGAAATTAATAAATGAATTAATAAACAGATTAATCCTAATTTATATATCTCTGCTTTGTGATTAATGAGATTTTGTATGAGTTTTTGATGTTTGACATAGACAGCACTAACATACACATATACATACTGTTCATATAAAAGACTGAACAATATAAAATATATAAACAACTGTAAGGAGAGAGAGGGGGCAGATTGAAGAAAAGAGAGATGTGGAGAAAGAGAGATGGAGGGGTGCTGTAGGGAGAGAGAGAGAGACAGACACAGAGAGAGAGAGTTGCAGCAAGATATGTAGACACTTGTCATATAAAAAGAGAATCGCTCCATCAGTGAAACACCTGAAAACCACATGCATACACACACACACACACACACACACACACACATACACACACTAGGGTTGGGTATCGAGAACCAATTCCAATTCAGAACCGGTTAAAAATGATCAATTCCGTCGATATTGTATGTTTCCAACGTTATCAATTCTCTTATCAATTCTTTAGTTTCTCTGCCCGCACGTCGCGGTGCTAACTGCAATTTTCATAGCAAGCAAAGCCCCCCCATTAACTCCAGTGATTCACATAGCCTACCATTTTGAGGAGACAGACACACGTAGCTGTTCTTAAGCCTATAAAGACTGCCTTTTTTTTTGACATGAACTAGGCTACTCAGGAATCGATAAGAGTATTGATAAGGAATTGGATTGATAGGCAGAATTGATAATAGCATTGATATTGATAAAATCTTCTCAATACCTAGCTGACATAGCCCGACCATAGTACTGCTGTTCATCCGTATTCATGGTCTGGAGGTTCTTTAACCTGGCACGATTATACTTCGGGGGGGAGGGCATTCACTTCTGGTTTGAAACGATTGGACAGCTCGTCTAATCAGCTTCGCTTATTGGCCGGTAGACCCTCTACCGATGTAAACACGCCCCAGAAGACCGTTCCCAGACCATGGATACGGATGAACATTCGTATTATGGGCGGGCTATGTCAGGGGGGTTTCACACTGAACACGCTTTTCCGCTTGTAAAACGCGAGTATTCTGAAAAATGAGTGACAAAAACATGCAAGGTCGAAAATGATAAATGTAAGTCTTGTTGCTATGACAGCTAGATTTGGATAAACCGCTAACTCCCCGGCTTAGCTATGACTGGCAGCTAGGCAACTGGCCCATTGTTGAAGAAAACGTGACCTCAAAAGTTAAACTATTTTCAACTTTGAGCGCTTGCGTTTTTTAGTCGCTTGCGTTTTTACTTGCGCTTTTTTTACGTGAGGCGCGTAGCAACGGTCAAGTCGCATCGTTCCATAGGGAAACAATTGAAATCGAGCACCTGGAGGTGAAAAAAGCGTGTCAGTGTGAACGGGCTCTCAGGCTAATCAATACCCATCCATACCTGAAATCTGGTGTGTGGCTGAGGGCTGACTACAGTTGCCTTCTTGATATCCTCTATGTCCCAGAGGCTGACTCCTGGAAGCAAAGTAAGCATCACCAAGTTTTTTATATATATATAGATTTTTTGGGGGGCTTTTTGCCTTTGTTGTGGTTTTTTACTTATTGAACTCTTTTTTTAAAGAAACTGATGTCCGCACCAGGAATAATGCTGATGTTGATTTATTACAGTAACATAGGCTACGCAAATGTCACCGGGAGAAGCGCACCGTCTCATCCAAGTGATTTTCGGGTCTCGTAGGCATTCTCGAATTTTTCTAGCGGTGCATGCCCGTTTTAAGGGGCCATTAATATTTGAATATGCCCAACCAGATTTGTTAGACTTATCTCTCACTCAGCCCCTGCCCAATTATTTTATCTTAACTTATCAAAACCTCATAAATATTCAACATTTGTTTCACACCTTGTTATTTCTTTTGGTCACAAGGTGGAGGTATTAGACCACATTTAAATCAAATCATTGCTTTGCTTTTCGACCCTTAGATGGGGCTGTTGGACTACGGTTGTACGGAGTGTTTATTATGGCCTTGAAGATGTGCCCCCTTATTTTGGACTGTGCACCTTTTACATTTTCATGACCTTTCCCTAAGTACCATTTTAACATTAATACATGAGAAAAAACACCACACCTTTAATCAGACAGGATTTTTAACCCTGCATGTTAACCTGTCCTCTGCTTGTCAATTTCTCAGCATCACATGACCGTTCACACCCGGCCCATTAGTAGAAATCTAAAAGCCAATGTGGTCCTTTCGGCCAAAATAATTGCCCATCCCTGGCGTAGTCTATATTATGTGCCAGCTCGGTAAGCTATGCTACAACAAATCTATGCTACAACAACAGTAAGCTATGCTACAACAACAGAAACCCAACATAATCTCTCACAACTCCTGTTTTCAGCTCACTGATAGGCTTTGGTTAAAAGAAATACTAAGAAATGTGGGAACATAGA
Source organism: Sardinella longiceps (assembly GCA_027497455.2). Lineage (NCBI taxonomy): Eukaryota > Metazoa > Chordata > Actinopteri > Clupeiformes > Clupeidae > Sardinella > Sardinella longiceps. The sequence continues at coordinate 16,196 of JAODXP020001990.1, read as the reverse complement.
GCTGTGGGAACACAAGGCTGTGAGAACATAGAGTTGTGGGAACATAGAGTTGTGGGAACATAGGGCTGTGAGAACATAAGAGTTGTGGGAACATAGAGCTGTGGGAACATAGGGCTGTGAGAACATAAGAGTTGTGGGAACATAGAGTTGTGGGAACATAGGGCTGTGAGAACATAAGAGTTGTGGGAACATAGGGCTGTGGGAACATAGGGCTGTGAGAACATAAGAGCTGTGGGAACATAGGGCTGTGAGAACATATAAAAATGTCTGATAATCACTGACCTCTCTTTAAATAATCATGTAATACATCCTTAAAAATACAATCCTTTTTTCCACCTTCAAAATGAAGGTTATAAATTTCCTAATGGATCACAGAAATTACAGGACCTTACCAAACTCTTTGTTCGCCATCATTCACACCATTTCCCACTAAAGTTGGCATAATAACAAACTCTGTGCGTGTGTCTGAGTTTCTATTTGTGAGGGTGAAGGAAAGGACAATAATGCTGATTGGGCCTCATTCACCAACCATTTTTTATGAAGATATTTGTTCTTAAATCACACTCAAGCAGTTTTTAAGAAGACTTGTATTCACCAATATAGGTTTTAAAATGGGACCTTAAGAACAAATTTAAGACAATTAGTCTAGATATTGGTGAATGAGGTCTATTGTTATTTGTGACTATGCCATATGTGTGTGTGTGTGTGTGTGTGTGTGTGTGTGTGTGTGTGTGTGTGTGTGTGTGTGTGTGCCTGTGCCTGTGCCTGTGTGTGTGTGTGAATGCATACCTGGTATGAATCTGTCGTTGCCGGCATTGTACAGCATGCCGAGTTCCAGGGGTCGACTGAGGGCACTGATGACCAGACTGGAGTCTGTAGATAGACAGACGGACAGACAGACATATAGAGTGTTTCTCAAAGTCAAGAATGCTTCCTAGGTAACACACTAGCCTTGGAAGCCATACACTTCAAAAACAAAGTTCCATCAGTGTTTAGGGTGTGCTCAAAGGTATCACTTTCAGCAGCTTTTCTTGGCTGTTTAGGGTGAAATAGAATGGTCAACACTGAAATGTTGATGACTGATCATATGTGGCTATTTAGCTCATTTAGAATCTATCCTGTCTGCTACAGAATGGCTATTTATATGCATCCTTTCCTCTTAGACACTACAGAAAAAGGCTAAAAGCCAGATAGGATAGATAGACCTAGTCAAGGAATGATGATTGATTGGACAAACCCAGCCAAGTGATGATGTTCTAGCAAGGACAGAGGCCTTTGTTCATAGATTTTCCAAGGATGCACTGATGGAACCTCGTTTTTGAAGTGTACTACTCCCAAAGCGAGTGTGCTACCTAGGAAGCATGCTTGACTTTGAGAAACACTCATGTGCATGGTAACTGTGAGCTTATACTACATGTGTGTGGTAACTGTGAGCTTATACACCATGTGTGTGGTAACTGTGAGCTTATACACCATGTGTGTGGTAACTGTGAGCTTATACACCATGTGTGTGGTAACTGTGAGCTTATACTTACATGTGTGTGGTAACTGTGAGCTTATACTTACATGTGTGTGGTAACTGTGAGCTTATACACCATGTGTGTGGTAACTGTGAGCTTATACACCATGTGTGTGGTAACTGTGAGCTTATACACCATGTGTGTGGTAACTGTGAGCTTATACACCATGTGTGTGGTAACTGTGAGCTTATACATGTGTGGTAACTATTGCACTCTAAAAACTGTTGGGTGATCCAACCCAATGTCGGGAAAGGCCATATATGACCCATCTGTTGGGTTATAATAACTTATTTTCAACCCAACAGTTTTTAGAGTGTCATATTGACACCAGTGCATTTGTGATGAGTGCAGTCATATGTTGTTTACGTGTTATTTACGCGTTGTTTACCTTGTCCTTGAGGCATTGCTGCATTGAGGGAGAGGCAGCAGAGCAGCAGGCAGAGGTGTAAAGGGATGACACTGCAGTGCAGGAAGTGGACAGAGGGGGCGCTGGAGAACACACTGCTCCAGGGTGGTGCCATGGCTGAAAAGCAGGGATTAAGAACACCATTACTTGTCTGGGTTTATCCAATCAAATCATTACTTGTCTGGGTTTATCCAATCAAATCATTACTTGTCTGAGTTTGTCCAATCAATCCTCATTCCTTGACTAGGTTTATCCAATCATAAAATATAAAAAAACATCATTACTTGGCTTTTGTTCTATGGTGTCTTGGAGGAAAGATTGCCTATAGCTAGCAGACAGGACAGATTCTAAATCAACTAAATAGCCAGATAGGATCAGCTGTCAATTGTTTGGTGTCAACCATTCTATTTCACCCTAAACAGCCCAGAAAAGCTGCTGAAAGTGATACCTTTGAGCACACCATTACTAGGCTAGGTATGTCCAGTCAGAAACATCATTACTTGGGCGGGATTGTCCAATTAGAAATTATTAAAAACACCATCACTTAGCAAGGCTTGTCCAATTAGAAATGATTAAGAACACTACAACAGTACTTGGCTAGGTTTGTCCAATCAGAAATCATTATGCACACCATTACATGGCTGGGTTTGTCCAATTAGAAATGATTAAAAACACCATCACTTACATGTAGCAAAGCTTGTCCAATTAAGAACACTACAACAGTACTTGGCTCGGTTTGTCCATTTGTCTCTTCCTCTATCACAAACCATAATATCCAATATGTTTTATTGACAATATTTACTAGTTGCATAACCCAATCCAAAAAAAAAAAAAAAAAGTGTTGTTTTCGACTGTAAACTGCATTGGAAAAAGCCCAAACGTCATTTTAATTGGATAAACTGAGATTTTATTGGATAATCTTTAAAAGAATAATTTTTCAGTTCAGAGGGTCCATTATAAATATGAATAAAAGACAAAGACACAGTTACCCTGCTCTTGAAAGCTCCAACAGAGCGCACTACACAGCGCGATTTTGATATTGAGGTTTAACAAGGCCGGGAGCCAGGTCCACGCCATGTGATGTTTTTTTGCTACCTTTTTTCACTATTTTCATTATTTCTTGTTATCTTATACCTTGGACCATAACAAGTTGATAGGGATCACCTCCAGTTCGGCCCCGTTTGGTTTGGGGCCAAAAAACACTATTTTGGGGAAACGCTTTTGGCAAAATTATGTAATTAGTAATATTAAGGCACTGCAACAACATAAGTGGTAATATAGCCCTAAAAATTGGTATGGTGTATACTGACACATAGGGGTAAATAGCAGAAAAAAGATTATGGGGATTGCTGCCTTTCTACTGTCAAATATCACCTCCAACATACCCCCCAAAAAAACAAAAAAATGTCTGTCCGCAAGACAAATTGTGATCATTTTTAAGCATATTTCTAAAGCAGTGATTGACAAAGGGGTCAGTCAGAAAAGAAACAGCATGATTTTGATATGGGGGGTTTCTATTATTAACAAGTGTTTCTAAAGCAGTGATTGACAAAGGGGTCAGAAAAGAGACAGAGAAGAGAAGAGAAGAAAGGTACTCTACTCACCGAGTGCGCCGCCGATGCTCACAGTGTTCTCTCTGTAATGCTACTTAGAGGAGTCTGACAGCTACTGTATATACACACAAAGAGGGCTGGTCTGAATACCTATCATTCCAAAGACTAGAGTGTGTGTGTGTGTGTGTGTGTGTGTGTGTGTGTGTGTGTGTGTGTGTGTGTGTGTGTGTGTGTGTGTGTGTGTGTGTGTGTGTGTGTGTGTGTGTGTAAAAAGTGTGTTTAACATGACAGGGTTGTGAATACAACTCTGAGACTTCCTCATTAAATATTTTTATGTATTGGTTTCCCCATTCCTCATCCCCCTGAATTCCCAATGATGCAAATTAGGGACATTATTATTATTTTGTCTCTTCCTTCATATGCACGTTTCCCGTTCGTCTTGTCTTCTGTAAGAGAGAAAGTAAAGAGGAGAAAGCAGGTTATTAATTTGACACACTTCAGGAAACTTCACTTTAAATGAACTGTCTCAAAGTGAAAGGTCCTCGGGGTGTTTAAAGATTTCCTCATATCGCCTGACTCCCCAAAATAAGTTCCTTCTGGATAAATGAAGTACTCTATCTATCTACAGGGTCTCCGCAGGGTTATAAAAAGTATTAAAATGTTACAAATCAAAATTGTCAAATATAAGGGCATTGAAAATGCTAAATGTGGTCTGAGAGGTATATTTTGTCCAAATTAGGTATTATTTTTTCAGACTATCAGGTGTCCTGTTCTGATTGAAATTCTATCTACTAATAGTCCAGTCAAAATAGCGCAAATCGACAAAAAAATTGCAACAGAAACGGTTCATGGTTTTTCTTGGTCCTAACACCCCCCTGAATCACATACTTAAAGTCGACCGCCATAGATGGAGTGGAACATGTATATTTTCTAAGTTAAAGGGCAAAATTGTGCCCAACAGTCTTAGTCAAATTGAGTTGAATAGGGTAAAATTTTAAATTAATAGATATCACTATGAAACTTCTTCAGTTGATTAGTTACATCATAACAAAGACAAAATGTATTGGAAGTTTTTGGAGATGTTATGTTTATATATGCATATTAGGCATTTATCTATAAAATGTACCATAATCTCCATAAAAAAATACACAATCTAAAGACTTAAAATTTAGATGTTTTGTCATATGGCAGAGAACCATTGAAATATCCCTCATGTCCAACATGTCGACAATGCTTTGAGAAAATGAGGAAAGGATTAAAGAAATGTGTTTTAGCAAGTGTGAAAAATACAATTCTCACAGATGAAGTAACTTAGATACACCAAAATAGAAGAAAAATGTTTATTCACAATATTTTACAGAAAAATAAACATACAAAATAAACAAGGAAAATTATATGTCAATGTCAATGTCAAATTTATTTGTAAAGCACTTTAAATTAGACAACAGTCAGCCAAAGTGCTGTAAAATAAAAACAAAACAAAATACAAAAAAATAATTATAAAAAGTAAAATAGCCAGAATTTTCTTTTTTGCAACTTTCATACTTTTTGCGTAATTGGCAATAAAAGAGTGAAAAAAAGTCCCATTGAAATGAATGTTGGTACTTTCTGCATTCTATTTGCCGTTGTTGTCACCTTGCATTTACAGTTGATAGAAGAAAAAGTAGATATTGTGAGATGCGGCCACCAGTAGTGGCTATTGCAAATGATGATGAAGGATATAGTTTTCCAAGAGATTCATGTGGTATTCAAGGCATTCTGCTCTTGACTAATTTTGATCATTCCAATAATTCCAAACGCAGGAGCAGTGGCGATTTTAGGCCATTTTTAGGGGGGCTCAAGCCCCCCTAAAATTTAACTCAGACCCCCTAAAAATCACGGACCGTTTTTTTTTTTTTTTTTTTTGCGCACGCGAGCGCCAAAAAAAAAATTTATCGCGGATGACACAGGTTTGCTTCATTGTCTTTTGGAAGCTTTGGTATGGGTATATCTGATCCTACAATGGAGTATTTGGTATCAAATTAAACTAGACAACCAGATGTGATGTACTTGCTCGACAATACAGGGTTCAATTTCAGTTTAAAGATCGCCCATATTTTTACAGGGAACTATCTTTATCTGGTGGCTTAATTGGCTGCTGGGTTCCATCTAGTAACCAAGAGCTCAAGAAATAAAACAAAACAAAACAAAAAAAATACTGGACTTTATAATAGACCAACAATTTCAACAGATAAATTTTCTATTACCCAAATATTCTATTACCAAGGGCCATGCCTGTGCAATAGCAGGGGTGACAGATAAGGTGCCTGTTCACCCAGGACATCATAGAGGTTAGGACTACCCCTGATAGAAAGGAATATGATGCAGCCTTATTGCACCTTCATTCTTCTTTGCGCAATAAACTAGGAATAAAATATTAAAGTACATGCTTTAAACTTTTTTTTTCTTTTGATTCTAAAGCTATTGGAAGTCATAGGCCTATAGGTGGCACAGGTAATAACTGAAACTACAGCTTAAAAGTATGATAAAAGTATGATAATTACCTTGCTCAAGAATCTAAGGCATGGATAGTGAACTGATACATTGGAAAGAATCTAGATGGATTTTTCTATAATTCCATTTCAAGAATGAAGCCAATGACAACTACAGTAGCAAAGAGTCTAATGCTCTTAGAGTGAAGTTTTCCCTTATCATTCACATTTCACCAGAGCATTATCACTCCAAAATAAACAATCTTTTCTCATACAGTAGGCCTTGTATTATCCTTACTTACTATTACCATGGAGCTGAACATATCATTCAAGCAGGGCTGTCATCCTCAGTATTGCCAGTATTGCCCCGGCAATACTACTTTTAGTGCAACATCAAACTTCAAATCAAATGAAGTGCTAAAGTAATAGGATAATTTAAAAATATAGCCTATATATAATAACCTGTTAAAATGTACCAAAATGCAGGAAAAAACATCTAACTATTCCAAAATTTTCTGGGGGAGTACCCCCACACCCCCCAGTAAGTCTACCCTACTTTAACAAAGAAATATACCATCTTTGATTCACAACTGCTGGGTATACCTATTCTGTGACATTAGCAATATGATGTCCACAAAAAACCCAATTCCTTCTCCACCAGTATGAGCAGCATTTATAATGAGCCTACTGTAGGCCTACATCTAACACATTTTAGGCTAATCATCATGAAAATTTGCCAATAATACTTGTGATAAATATGTGATGGCACCTCTGCATACAAGTTTTTACAAACATTATCTAGGTCTTATGAAGTGACAACATCGGTTTCGTAGCTGGTTGTTATGATTAAAAATGCGTAAATCTAAGCATTGGAAAGCATGATGTTCAAACCAGGAGCCACTATCAACTCTGGGGGCTGAGCCCCCCTAAAGTTCAGAACCTAGAATCGCCCCTGCGCAGGAGGCCCATACGCCACAGCCTAAATGAAACTTTTCAAACTAAAACAAAACAATTTAAAAAGTGAATCAAAAGCTAACAAAAATAATGAAAAACTAAAGGTCGTCATCTAACACAAAGATAATCACATAAAGGTTGAAGAAACCTGAAAAACACAGACGGGGAGCTGCGGTGTAGGCTGCCTATTCAATTAGGCCGGTCTAGGAGGTTCATTTATATGTCTGAGTGAGAAAAGAGAGAGGGGGATTAAGACAATACTTTATGCTGCAAGCTTTCTGAGCTTCAGACCATCAGATCTAATCCTGATTTGAAATTCAATATGCAGCAGTTATCTGTCATCATCAAACATGTTCAATACACAGCAGTTATCTGTCATCATCAAACATGTTCTGCATTAGCCTGGCTACTGGCTAGCTAGCCTGGCGAATGCCAAACTAAAATCACAAGTGATATTTAGTCTGGGGACCTACCTATTGTATTTCTCGTAGCGGAAGCATCGTTTACGATTGTCCAGAGCCGTTTATTGGGGGCTACGAATGTCTATCATAGCGTCTGTACATACCTCGGAGCCAATACCAGAGCATGACGTAAAATGCAATGACGGAAAATGCAATCGATGGCCGTACAAATCCCTTTTTGTTCTGCGATTGGATACCGAAAGTAAGCGAGAAAAATGCCCATGGTCACCATGCTGCTTTGCAGACTGGAATGAAATAAGCGCGCAAAGGAGCATGGGAACTCCCAGGCTACTGGCTAGCGCAACCACATTCAGAAATTAACTGTGGTCTGGCAAAGCAAGCATTGCCGAGAATTTCTGTGGGATTAATCTAAACATCTATCAAATACAAAATCAATGTGATGGGACAGAGCTGGACAGTCATTGTAAGCATGCCTCCTTCAGCCTGCTTGTTCCTCATTGGGTCATTTCGTGTCAACTCATCCAAATTCTGGAAAATTTTCAGCTTGACCATCTTAGAATTTCCTGAAAAAATTCAAGTAAAAAGATAACATTTTTAATAGTAAGACTTCAAAATATTAGGTTCATATATACCCTCAATGTAATTTTTTTATAACAAATATTTCATGAGGAATTAATTGCACGCTTTTTGGGCATCTTTTGGCATCCTAATCTTAAATTCAACAACGTTTTTCAACAATGATATCTGCTGCCTTGACAACTTCAAAGTTGACATTTCATTTTGCCTAGCCATACTTTGGAAGACGTTTGAGTGCCTACTACCATCCTAGGTTATGCTTGAAGTACAATCCTTTTTTGGGTTCTTACTATTAAAAATGGTATCTTTTTAAAATAATTTTTCAGGAAATTCTGAGATGGTCAAGCTGGAGGCATTGGGTGAAATGACACGGAGTTACCCCATTGGGTCCTGATTTTTCTGAGCTGGAGAGTTGACGAACCTGAATTGCCTCCTTGGCCATACTGACTTGAATGTGAAATTTCATGCAGCAACAGGACGTATAGACGGGCCCAGACTAGTTCTGCATGTCTTTTCAAACATCTGATTCTCCATATTGTGGCGTACTTTGCAGTGATCACAAAATTCACACTGTAACTTACCCACCTCTTCTTTTACCACTACAACTCTGTAACCATGGTAACCACAGTGTCATTTAGCAACCATGGCATTTCTTTTAGCACTTCTTTTGCAATAAGTTAAGTAGCACTACTTTTTGGTTTTAGCAATTAAAGTAGTGCTTTCCCCTCCGCAAAACCTCTTTTATATTTTATGTCGACTAGTCTAATTATTGGCTGGATTTGATAACAGTCAATGCCAATGTGTGAAACGGCCCATGAGGTGACATACACTTACGCTTTTGTGATGAGTTGAGTGAAAGGGGAAACGGTTGTAACTCATTGGGAATTGAGAGTTTGGGATTTTAGACATTAACCTATGGTATAACATTGTATTCCTTATTATTTAATTAGCTTAGTTAATTTGGTTATGTCTGAGACAGGTAAATTGATTAGAGCCATTTGCTTAACAGGTAAACGTCCCCCTCCCTTAATGTCTCTCAGGTGATAATTGGTCTCCGGAGCCATATTGGTCATGGTGACCATTTGGTCCTGCCGGAAACTATTAGCATGAATGGCGGGAAGCATGAGACATGGGGTACATATCAATATGCTTCCTCGGGGTCGGTCCTCTGTCCTCCGTACTTGTGCCCCGGAAATTGGTTGAAGCTCGACGTCACCGAGGATGTCTCAATTGTCTAATTGCTGCGAGAAGGAGAGAGGAACGAGGACGGAGGAGAGAGGAGAAAAGTCCGATAAGCTAGGAAGCACAGGTGTATCCTTCGCGGAGAAAACAAGGAAGCGCGAACAGCGGGAACATGCGTTCATTGGCTTGATTCGAGAGTCTAAAAAATTTAAATGCCCTCCCATTCTGTCACCTCAACATCCAATCCTTCCTTCACGGGAGGACGGGCTAGGTCGGAGGAAAGGTTGGAAGTGAGGAAAGGAGGAAGGAGGAATTATGTATTGAGATGCACCCATGTTTGTGTATTCCAGTATTGCTTAAAAGTTAAACTAAACTGTAAGAGTGTCAGTTACCCGGTGAACCTCTGAGCGAGCGACACTATCGTGACTCCCTTGTTGGCCATATATTGTAAAGCTGAACAAAATGCAGATTTTGGTGAATCCTGAGCTGACGGAGTTTTGCGTATCTGATTGTAAGACTTAAAAATTACCATCAGAATCTATCATGAACACTTTATCATGACCTTTATTAACAGAAGTGACATTTGAACACAGAATAACCACAACATAGATTTAATTATAGGATAATCTTTACTCATTACCCGTACTGTCGCTTCTCTACAGCAGTATAGAGCTTCTGGTGATGGCAAAAATATTGCTAAAATGGTGTATTATGAATAAGCTGTGTATTATTAAATCTATCTACAGTGTATATATCTCTTTACCCACACGCATAATCACCCTCACCCCAAACTGATAGGCATAACTGGCAACCTTTAACATACAGTATAATCACCCTCACCCCAAATTGTTAAGTACAACTGGCAACCCTTAACATACAGCACAATGACCCTCACCCCAAACTGATAAGTACAACTGGCAACCCTTAACATACAGTTTAATCACCCTCACCCCAAACTGATAAGTACAACTGGCAACCCTTAACATACAGCACAATGACCCTCACCCCAAACTGATAAGTACAACTGGCAACCCTTAACATACAGTTTAATCACCCTCACCCCAAGCTGATAAGCATATCTGGCAACCCTTAACCCTTTTAAACCTGATAAGCACAACTTAGCCTGATTGCCATCGACTTGCCATCTGTGAGACTTTAGTCTGACCAAGAGCCTATAGCACTGTAATTTCTCAAAGCGTATGGTTCACCCGCCTCCCTCTAATGCCTCGGTTTGATACTGGTCGATGTTAGAAAATGTTAGAAAATGCTTCCGAGTTCCCATTTTCAGATTAGCAGTTGGCCAGACCAGTGACGCAGAAGGTGTTACGTCACTGGGAGGGCGTGCCAGGCTAAGCACAACTGGCCACCCTTAAAGGAGACATAGAATGGAAAACCACTTTTACATTGGCTTTGATGAATTAAGAGAGGCTGTGCATGGTCAAAGAGCTATCATGAACATGAGGCATGGTTCTGCCCTCTTTCATGTAGAAGTCCTACATTTAGAAATAGCCACTAAATCATGGGCGAATTAGAACAAAGCCTACAAATGATGTCAAATAGCACAAAGCCATTGCAGTTCAATTAAGGTGGCCAGAGCAGGCGTTGTTTAGACAAAAACCCATTTCAATACACATCTTAAATGTGAGATGTTAACTAGGCTTGTAAATTATCAGTTGATGATCTTTTTGACAAAATACAATTGAATACATTGTATTTTAACATCAGCAAACAAGGTACAGTACTCCATTAATCCATTCTATGTCACCTTTAACCATATGATCACCCTCACCCCATGCATAACTGGCAATCATTTAACATTAACAAAAGCATTGTACATTTAATTAGCCTTGTAACATTTGTCTAAGTCATATTTTAGTGTTTTTGGGAAACAAGAAAAAAACATAACCATGGTATGGCTTCAACCTTGGTCAAATAATGCCATCTACAGGAAGCAGACTGGTGCACTCATTTCACCCAACCCACCCACCCACACACACACACACACACACACACACACACACCCCCCCCCACACACACACACACACACACACCCCCACACACACACACACACACACACACACACACACAAGTGGATGAAGTGTAAGGATGAATCTCTATGCCCTCGTAAGTTACTTCATGGCTATGGTCATGTTATGTTCGTCACAATATTGATAAGGCAGGTATCCTGACAGCTTGTGCTGAGGCAGTTAGATGTAGCCCATGAAGAGAAATTAGGCCTACATTTAGTGTCTAAAATACACATAGGAGGAGGTACTAATATAAACAATTGCATGCAGGGGTTCATCATAGTGTGTGATGTTGAACGTGTGCATGTGTGTGAGTTTGTTAGAGTAGACGTTGTAGATGGACACAACTCCAGCCTCACGGTCCACATACATCCCTACTCTGCCGGAGTGTCTAAGGGGACTAGGTAAATAAGTGTATTTACAATTGTGGTCGGCTCTGAAATAATGTTTGCCATTGTAATCGTGTCTGAGCAGACACCAGGATTTGTCAGAGTTGCTGATAAATTGCTTTCGATTCATGCTTTCGTAGGCCACACCTACAGAAACAGAACTCCCACTCCAAGCCCACTCAAAGTAGGATCGTCCAATCAGAGGCTCTCTGCTGAGCACCTGAGGATAATGTTGAAATTTGTTTGAATGATCTGGGTAGTACAGGTCCCTGCTTGAATAAAACACCCATTTGTTGCCTGAACTGAGATGAAGACGTTTGTATGCCGTCCTTGGGTCCAGTGTGAGAACGGCATCTGTACAGAAGACACAACACAAAACACGTGTCAATATCGCTCAGATGTTCTCATAGATATGCCCGCATTCACAGATGGACACGGTTTTACCAAAATGACAAACGCAAAAATACTTACTAGCCAACAAATACTGTATAAGACACACAAAAAGTGACCCAGAAAGAAATTTAACTGGAAACTGTGATTTGGCCAAATAGAATCGAGCAGCTAAAACTATGAAACAACTAAAGCTGTATTGACAAGTCTACGTAATTCCGAGGCTTAGGCAAAGAAATTCAAAATCATTAACCAGAATAACGTGACAATTCTATGAAATTTCACTATGAAAGAGTTGTCGAATACAGCTTTAACAACAGTAACAGTGTTAGACAATCTGAGAAGTAAGATGACTGAAGCTTACATGTGAAATTTGGATCTTTCTGAACTGCGTTGTGGTACCACTGGACTGACAGTCCTGGGTGCTTTGGGTCTTTAGTGAAACTGATGACTTTCTTCCCACTGGGCATCATCCGGAAGGAAGTGAGAGCAGAATCCATGGCCTCCTTGATGTCCAGTCTCCGGTACCAGGGAACCTTTTCACTTTGGTTTCGTTCTGGTGTGCTGATGGTGGATCCATTCTGGAGAAGGCCAGCTTGTGAGATCTTGTTCAGATACCGTTCTTCATCACTCAGGGAGGTGAAGCTCAACACAAAGACGTCTGTCATATCGGGTTTCATGAGGTAAGAATGTAGCTCGGCGCCTGAAGACATCACTTGGTAACTTCTGACTTTTTCAAGGTAATTTGTGACGACTTTGATCTCAGCCTCCTTTTCATCCAGCCACCACTCCATCTCATGCCCACTGAAGCCAGATGCATCCTGGGAATTCATGAGATCTCTCAGGGCCGTCTCCCCCATGGTGCCTCCTCTGATGGCCGGGATCAACTCTCCCAGTTTCCGTAGAAACTCAACACTGAAGACCCTCAGGCGGCTTTGGAACCACTCCAGTTTGGTGGTGATGTCTTCAGTCTTGATGTCTTTGCTGCTTTCCAGTAGGTCATTGGTTCTTATCTCAGCGTGATGGAGATCATCCATGACTTTCTCTATGGCTGACAATAGTGTCGCTGAGATCATTTTCTTCAGCTTGAGCTCAGTGTTGGTAAGCTTGCTGAGCGGATACAGCCAGACTTTCACAGGTACCACGTTCCCTCCATCGTTCCCCAGCAGACTGGGCAGCTCTCTGTACACGTTCACAGCCTCTTCATAAGTGGATGGAAGTTGTTCCAGGCGGGTGTCTCCATAGAACCTACACACGAAATTCTTCACCTTCTGCTTGTCTTCATTGTTCATCTCTAGTTTTCCTTCACCTTCAATTGAAAATGCTGGGATCTTGTTGATCATCAACTTCAGTTCTCCCTCGATCAGTTGTCTCTTTGACTCATCGCTGAGTCTTTCTTGAAACTCCATGAGTGCGTCACCGCCATACAGTACTCCGACCACCACATGTGTGGCGTCAGTGTTGTCAAAGATCTCAGGATCTGGAGTCTCTAGCTCAGTCAAGATCAGCTCCCGAAACTCGGTGGTTACGTGGTACTTCAGGGTGACGCTGCTCTGTTGGGTCGAGGAGGATTTCTCGCTGAGGTACCTGGCAGATCCTTCTACCTCCACCTGGCCACCATAGAAGCTGGCCCTCACCGAGGCGCTCACGTCCAGAAGTTTCATCTTCTCTCTCAGAGTGTCAGATCCTGCCACCTGAAATCTGGTGTTGGGCTGAGGGCTTACTGATGTCTTCCTCTTGATGTCCTCTTGGTCCCACAGACTGATTCCTGAAAGCAGATGAAGCATTACCATACCATTGTTTGGCCATTATTCTGAAAACACATACTGGACATAGCGGGCTTTAAACATTTTAGTGACCATTAGTGACCATTTTTCTTTTCAGGGGGTCTCATGAGTTTATCAGGGGGATTGGACCGCCCCAAACCCCCTGTGTTTCACACAGCAGGCCCTAAAAAGAATATCTCTCTGTAGGTGTGGACTAACAAAAAGAAGTATAATTATGTTTTTAGGTGCATACCTAACTGTCTCTGTGTGTATTATTGTAACCAAAAGGACTTAGTGTGCATACCTGGAACGAGTCTGTCGTTGCGGGCGTTGTAGAGCATGCCTAGTTCCAGAGGTCGACTGAGGGCGCTGATCACTAGAGTAGAGTCTGAGAATAAGACAAGACCAGATAAGGATGGATGGAGAAAGAGAGAAAGAGAGAGAGAGAGAGAGAGAGGATGCCTAGTTCCAGAGGTCCACTGAGGGCACTGATCACCAGAGTGAAGATAAGATGAGGATAGATAGATAGATAGATAGATAGATAGATAGATAGATAGATAGATAGTGTACTCAAAAGGCAATTTGTTGTACACTACAGTATTAGCTTATGACAGAATAGACAAAACTGACAGTTAGAAGTCCTCTGCAGCACTGCTCATACATTTCATACAGTACAGTGAAATGGAAATGGAGTGATGAGTTTAGTCATGCATTGTTTACCTTGTCCTTGAGGCATTGCTGCACTGAGGGAGAGGCAGCAGAGCACCAGGCAGAGGCGTAGAGGGATGACACTGCAGTGCAGGAAGTGGACAGAGGGGGCGCTGGAGAACACACTGCTCCAGGGTGCTGCCATGGCTGAATAGCAGGGATTAAGAATACCATTAGTACTTGTCTGGGTGTATCCAATCAAACATCATTACTTGTAAGGGTTTGTCCAATCAAACATCATTACTTTTCTGGGTTTATCAAATCAAACATCATTGCTTGTCTGGGTGTATCCAATCAAACATCATTACTTGTCTGGGTTTATCCAATCAAACTCCATTACTTGTCTGAGTTTGTCCAATCAGAAAAGATCAATAACATCTCTTCTGGGGTGTCTAGGACGAAAGGATGGTAGCCTGAAGTAGGCACGGGGGAGATTCTAAATGAGCCAAATAGCCAGGACCAACTATTCTATTTCTGGCAGAAAAGCAGAGATTAACATCATTACTTGTCTGAATTTGTCTAATCAAATCATTACTTGTCAGGGTTTGTCTAATCAAACATCATTATTTGCTAGAGCGTAATACTATTACTCCGGATACCCGAGTTCGAGTCCGACCTGAGGTCATTTCCCAATCCCACCCCATCTCTCTCTCACTTGTTTCCTGTCCACCTCTAATCCGATTAAAGGCAAAAAGCTCAAAAAATATCTTTAAAAAAAATTTTTGTTTTTTTGTCCAATTAAACACCATTACTTGTCCAATCAGAAAAGATCAATAATATCAATAACTTGTCTTCTAGCCCTTTTACCGGGGTGTCTAGGACGAAAGGATGCTAGCCTTAGTTGACCATTCTGAAGTAGGCAGGGAGGAGTTTCTAAATGAGCCAAATATCCAGGACCAATGGTGCCAACTATTCTATTTCACCCTAAAGATCCCGGAAAAGGGGCTTAAAGTGATCAATACCAGAATATACCTCTAAACACACAATTAATTGGCTCAGTTTGTCAAATTGGAAACAATTAAAAATGCCAATAATTGGCTGGGTTTCTCCATTTGTCTTTTGCTCTTTCTCAAACTACGATATCCAGCTGGTTTATTGACAATATTTGACCTGTTGTACTAACAATATTTGCTACATGCATAATCCCTTTCAAGCAAAACAAATTGGCAAGCAAAATAAAATAGAATTGTAGAATTATTTTTTGGCATTGTTGAAACAGCCCAAATGCCAACTTAACACGTTATTGGCCAACATAGATTTGTTTTCCAGTGCAGACGGTCCATCATAAAGCTGACTAATAGCCTAGTTAGAGCATGTTTAAAAACCAAAGACACATTTTACTCGCAATTGATAGCATGCTCCTGCAATGGAGTGCAGCACATACCATGGTTTTGCTGTTTAATTAGTTTGTCCACCAACAATAGTATTTTGGGAACACCTTTATCAATGGGAGAACTTACAATTTGATTGTCAACTACACTTGCACTAATAAATGTTAAAAGACACAAATGGACATAAAACAACCCTGGAAAAGTATTGGGGAATCATCATAACTTTTCAAACAGCAAACCACCACTCTGTTTCGATCATTATTAAAAATATGTTTCTGCAGCAGTTCTCCTCACCACAAGATCATACACTCACATCCTCACATCTCTCTCTCTTCCTTCCCACCCAGCTCTGCTAACCACGGAGCACAATCACCACTCTAGGAGCGGCTACTGGTAACAAGCATGCCCACTATTGACATGCCCACTCATAGCTATCTCTCTTCCTTCCCACCCAGCTCTGCTAACCACGGAGCACAATCACCACTCTAGGAGCGGCTACTG
>JAODXP020001988.1:17500-20000 GCA_027497455.2 Sardinella longiceps | reverse complement strand
TTCAGTAAATGTGTCAACATCGTTGACATCTAATAATGAAGAGACAGCATGAATCTGGTGCTGAAAAGCGAAAGAAAAAGAAGCAAAAAGAAGACGCCCGTGCATCCCTGGCCGGTAAGTCCGTTTAGGCTAACGTTAATTGTTTTGCTAACTTAACGTTCAATGATGTTGCTCAATTTAGGCTCGGTTGGTTGCAATATGAAACAATCTGGATTTTAAAATGAATGTGGCATGTTTGCAAGTAGTTGACAATTGTCACTGTAGTTTGTAGATATCGTGCCTTAGTCAACAAAGTTCAAGATATCTGCAGTGCACTGCTTCATAAATAGTAAAGGTTTGAGTGGAACTTCGAAGTCTTTGCTTTTTTTTTTTTTTTTTTTTTTTTGGGGGGGGGGGGGGGGGGGCCTCCCTGGACCAGTTAAGCTTAGGGCCTCCAAAACCTTAGCAGCGGCCCTGATACTAACATACTGACTTCTGCCTGAGATGTAATTACTTAGCCATTTGTAAGTGACATTATGAAAACCATATTTATACATTTTTTTTAATAAAATATGATGGTCTACAGTATCGAATGCCTTTGACAAATTGATAAATATACTACAAGTAAATTCATTTTGGTCTAATGCAGAGGTTACCTTGTCGATCATATAAAGTAATGCCATATACGTAGAGTGATTTTTTCGAAATCCATATTGATGATTGTAAAGAATTGCGTTACAATCTAAGTGAGAAAGAACTCTTTTATAAACAAGTTTTTCTAAGATTTTTGAAAAACATGGCAAAATCGATATGGGTCTGTAATTGTTAAAGCAGCATCGAACATCTGATTTAAACAAAGGAATGACTTTAGCAATCTTTAAAGCATTAGGGACAACCCCTGATTTCAAAGACAAAGTAAAAACATGGAAAAGAGGCAATATGGATGATTTAACCTCCTTGACTAGAAACGCTGGAATGTTATCGTGGCCAGCAGAAGAAATTTTCAAATCATCAATGATGGTACTTATTTCTTCCATGTCAATGGGCTTAAAAGATGGCATTGTAGGGTAAGGCCTAGGTATAAAATCCAAAGGACTACCACTACAAGGAGGAATTTTTTCTGCTAATGTATGTCCAATATTAACAAAGAAATTATTAAATTTCTCTGCTATTGCAGGTAGATCATTGAAATATGTTTCACCATCAAAAAGCTCAGTTTGGCACTTCTAGCTTGGTACTATCTCTTTGTAACAATTGATTGATTGTTTTCCATGTATTTGAAGTATCATTAGAACACCTCTTAAATTGTTCACTGTAGTAATACTTTTTTGTAGACCTAATGGAGTGATTGTATTTATTTCTACATGATTTATACACTCCTAGATTT
This sequence comes from Sardinella longiceps, assembly GCA_027497455.2. Lineage (NCBI taxonomy): Eukaryota > Metazoa > Chordata > Actinopteri > Clupeiformes > Clupeidae > Sardinella > Sardinella longiceps. Next base: position 18,634 of record JAODXP020001988.1, on the reverse strand, counting down.
AAAGGAGTAGGGTTTGAAATGAACTTTCTATATAGTTTATTTTTTTCCTCAATTGCTTCTTCAACTCAGAGGTAAACCAAGGCTTTTTAAAATCTTTACTAGATTTCCCAGAACTCCCAATTGGAAAACATTCATTAAAACTAGTATTTATGACTTTCATTAACTTTTCATATCAGTTGCGGCGGTGTGAATCAATCGTTTAACATGTCAAATTGCAGTTTCAGAGTTTCAGAACGTCCAGGTTTTTAGAATGTCGCAGCCCGTCTCGTCGCGGGTTGTGCGCAGAGCAAGTAAAATCATAGGCGCCAACCTCCCCTCCCTCTCTTCCATTTTCTCATCACAGGTTATCAGAAAGGCAAGGAAAATCATAGCCGATCCCTCCTCTCCCCTCTCCTCCCATCAGGCAAGAGATATAGAAGAATCACTACATCCACATCCAGATTTAGGAACAGCCCATACCCACTTACTATCAGACATCTTAGTTATATTTATTGTATGTGCTTTGCAGCTGTGTGTCTTGTCCATTGTTTGTATTTTTGTTTGATTGATTTTGGGGATATGCCACAGAAAAAATCCTATCAACTTTGTTGACATGGCAAATAAACTCTTGAACTTGAACTCATGTGTATGGGACACAGTTATTGAATTTAGCCAAACTTGTAATAGCCTAATGCTAGGATAATAACAAGAGTCATTGTGACGGTGCTGTGTCCAACACATCATTAATGCCCCACTTTGCACTTGCAGATTATATGGGGTAGGTTGGCCATTTATGATGTGCCGAAACACACCAGGCAGATACGATAAGATATGATAAGAAAAGATATTCCTTTATTGTCTCGCAATGGAGAAATCTGCATTTATAGCTTCCAAAAACATAGACAGTGATCAACCTTCATTCAATCCACAAAACAGCCCTCTCATCTTCACTCATCCCGTAAGGTCATGGAGAAGTCTCTAGAGTTAGTCCATGTATCAGTGCCATCCAATAATGCTGTTTTGCTCTGATGATCAATGAAGTTGATCCATTTGCCAACAGTCAGAACCCCAAAGACCTCATTCTCTTCCCGGGAGTCAGTAGTCTATTGTAGAGCAGTGCTATTTCAAGCATCAGATAAGAGATAAGATCGAACT
>JAODXP020001986.1:0-25766 GCA_027497455.2 Sardinella longiceps | reverse complement strand
TACAGTTGTGGTAACGAGAAAGATGAAAAATAGAAAAAAAGATTATTAGCCATTTTTTAGGCAAACATTAGGCAACAGTTATTTTGCAGTCAGTTGTGGTACTTAATAAAGTGCTATTGAATGTATACACACAATAGAATAGGCTGTGTGATTTATTTGTGGTGAAGAAACATGTACAACACTTGCAAGTCAGGTACAGTTATCCATGGTAGCTGTACCTGAGTATGCATGCTAAATTTGTTAGTGTGTGTGTGTGTGTGTGTTTCTGGAGTTTAACTAGAAAAGTGCTCAGAGAGTGCAGACCTCCGCCAAGATAATGTGGTCACAGATGGTGTTCTGGATCACCAATTGCCACCAAAATCGAGTCACTTCTTTCTTGTCCCAATACACACATTGTCTGAGAATTTCATCCAAATCCGTGCCGTACCTTTTGAGTTATCTTGTTATCACAGACAGACAGACGGACGGACACATACATACAGACAGACAGACACACGCCGGTTAAAAAAATAAGCTCCTTGGCGGAGGTAATGAATAATCAAAATACTCACAGACAGACAGACACACGCCAGTTAAAACAATCAGCTCCTTGGCGGAGGAAATAAATAATGGAAATAAAATACTCACAGACAGAAGAGAGGTAATAAATAATGGAAATAAAATACTCACAGACAGAAGAGAGGTAATAAATAATGGAAATAAAATACTCACAGACAGAAGAGAGGTAATAAATAATGGAAATAAAATACTCACAGACAGAAGAGAGGTAATAAATAATGAAAATACTCACAGACAGAGGAGAGGTAATAAATAATGGAAATAAAATACTCACAGACAGAAGAGAGGTAATAAATAATGGAAATAAAATACTCACAGACAGAAGAGAGAGAACAGCACCACAGCAAAGCCCATATTCTGGCCATGGTGTCTTAAGTGCGCGTGTGTGTGTGTGTGCATGTGTGTGTGGTCTCTGCTAAATGTCCAGCTCTCTCTCTTTCTCACACTCACACACATACATACACACACACACACACACACAGGATGTCCTCAAGAAGCACACAATTGTGCATGTGTGAGTGGATGAATTACGGACGTGTCGCACTGGTCACAAAAAATCCCCTAATTCCACACACAGGATCAAAAGAGTAAATATCCTTTGGATGCTTTAAAGTGCCTCCATTGCCCAATCCAAAGTTTTTTTTTTTTTTAACGCTTTTTTTTTTTCTTTTTTCATTTTCACTGGATTAAACAATGTTTTCTGTTGAAGCACTGGATTCAATAACACTGATTTCAATGTTTGTTGTTATTTTAGTAATGTATTTCATGTTTTCTTTTGAAAATTGTAGTGATTGTAAACATCCACCATTGCTGAATGACAGCAGGGAACAGATTATGGGACATTAGCATTCTTGGAATTACTGTACATAACGTTTTGATCATGTTTTCAAACGTTATTTTAAAAAAAATGCTTCTTTGAAATCCCCCCCCCTGTTGTGGCTTCTTATGCTCATGGGTCAGAGCATTTGCAGAACACACACACACACACACACTTATAAGCCAGGATGTGGTGAACTGTTTGCTAAGAAATGTTGTGGCTTGATGAACATCAGTGGTCAGAGGAACTTAATCTTCTGCACACACACACACACGCATGCGTGCACACACACACTCAAATATATACACTATCTCTATGTTGAGGCCCTGGTATGCATTCACACACACACCACGTGCAAACACACACACACATATCCCTATCACTCTATGTCTGTTGGGGCCCCAGTATGCTTTCACACACACACACACACACACACACACACATACCACACATGTGCACACACACACACACATATACCCTATGACTCTATGTCTGTTGGGGCCCCAGTATGCATTCACACACTCACACACACACACACACACACACACACACGCACATATACCCTATGACTCTATGTCTGTTGGGGCCCCAGTATGCATTCACACACACACGCACACACACACACACACAGCCCCGCCCAGTGCCTGTCTTGTCTGCCTTCAGCAGGTAGAAGGTGTGGCCGTCTCGCTGATTCTAACGTGTGGATCCATAAGAGGGTCTGGCCTGCGCTGTGCAGACGTTCTCACACACACACACACACACCTGTCTCCAGTAGGTAGACTGTTATTGGGGTTCTCTAACGAGTGGATTCATTCGAGGGCCTGTTCTGCGCTGTGCAGATGTTCTCTCTCACACACACACACACACACACACACACCTGTCTCCAGTAGGTAGACTGTTATTGGGGTTCTCTAACGAGTGGATTCATTCGAGGGCCTGTTCTGCGCTGTGCAGATGTTCTCTCTCACACACACACACACACACACACACACACACACACACACACCTGTCTCCAGTAGGTAGACTGTTATTGGGGTTCTCTAACGAGTGGATTCATTCGAGGGCCTGTTCTGCGCTGTGCAGATATTCTCTCCTGTCCTTGGTCGGCATTTTGCTTTTGTTTTACCATATCCCCTAGACACACATTTGCATGACACTTTTCTTTATTTCACTACACTGATATTTTCTAACTTATTTAATAATAAATATTTCTTATAAATTATAATTACGTGTGGCCTCCCCTTAATGTACCCCGTGACTTGAGCCAAGCATGTGTTACAAATACCTGAACCAAACAGACTGAGACTGTGGGCTAAACAAGAGCATAGGGTTTCTCTTAGTGTGTGTGTGTGTGTGTGTGTGTGTGTGATAGAAATGTACAAAAGAAGACTGATTTTGATGTTGCATTTATTGATTAGTTATAAGTGACAGTCAAAGATTGAATTTAAAGAGATGAAAGAATTCTACAGCAGCGCCATCAGCATCCGGTGATCTGGGACACCTGCAGTCTCAGGTGGGTGAGGTGGACCAATGACAAGGATCTGCACAGGTGAGGTGGACCAATGGCAAGGGTCTGCACAGGTTAGGTGGACCAATGGCAAGGGTCTGCATAGGTGAGGTGTAGTCACACACACACAGACACATAGCTCTCACAGTCACACACGCAGCACCTGTAACTGAGCTCCAGCAGCACTACTGTGTTTTATTCTGAGAGTAAAGGAGGGAAAGATGGAATAGAATCATTGATAGTTGATGAAATCCACTCAGGATGTGAAGCTACAGGCCCTTGGCGCACAAAAATGGGTGTTTTGCATGGCAGGAAAGATCGTTCCACACACCAGACTCTGGAGAGGAAAACAAGAAATCTCTGTCAGTGACACATTGAAAGAACAGAGGTTCTAAATTCTAAAGCAAAAAGCTAACTTGTGACTACACATACTATATACAGATCCTTATTTTTGATGTGGTGGGACATGTAAATACAGTATTATTACAATAGTTTGTACAATTCTTCCATTTAAGAGTTTATTTTATTAGGTCTACTGCACAGCCATGTCAGAATAACATGAACTTTAAAAAGGATCAATGTTCCTACATTGCAAGAGCAAGATGGACTGATACCACTAAGAGTTAATGCGTTACACTAAAGTTGGTTTACACTAAAGTTGGTTTGAAAGCAGTGTTGGAGAACATTAGCCTAGAATCTAGACATACTCTAGCCGTGGCAAATTCATAGTAGCAAACCAGATGAAATGTGATTAGTGAACACCAACGGTGTCCATGCAATCACAAGGCAGTTTGAAAATGATTTGTCTTGTTCCGCCCTAGATTGAGTTGGGCCTATCTATCAATGTCATAGGATGGCTTGCCGTGCTCGGTGAACATAAGAATAGAACTAAAGGAGAACTGATAAAGTTGGTGTGAAAGCAGTGTTGGAGAACATTGGAGAACCACTAAAGTTGGTTTGACAGAAGCCTGGCTTTGCCTTCCTACATACTTCTGCTCGACTGGTATTCTGGACATCGTTTGCATCAAGCATCCATACCAAGCTAAACAGCAAGCAGGGTCGGGAGCTGTGAGAGATTATGTCTGGTTGCTGCTGCTCACGGCCAAGCATAATGTTAGGGATTGGGTGAAATCATGTTTAATCGTTTCAAATTTCTACAGTTCATCCAGCTGGCTTTGGAAAAAGCTAAAACGTAGACTAAGGGGATGGCTAAAGCCAGGCTAGGTTGACAGAAGTGTTGAAGAGCATTGGAGTACCCCTAAAGTTGGTTTGAATGCAGTGTTCATTTCCTCTGCCGTTGTTTGGCTCCCAAGCACCCCAGTTGGAGTAGTCAAAAGCAGTGCCGTCAGTCCAGTACCATCGGAAACTCTGCAAACAGAACAACAACCCCTTAGTGAATTTGGACTTTTCCCCATTTATTCTCTTATCACACTTTCTCATGTGTTTTCTGTCTTCAGTTCATATATCTTGAGTTTTTAGTTTCTCCTGTGTTCTGTCTGCTTTTCCTGTGTCTCGTCTTGCCATTTCTCAATATCTGTACTTCAATGTACTGCATTCTCATGGACTTGTGAAACGTAATAAAACCAGTGTTGAAATGTAATGCCTTACAATTACAAGTTACCCCATAAAAAATGTAATTATAGTGTAACTATTTTGATTACTTTAAAAAGGAATATAATAATTACATTTGATTTATTTTTTATTACATTTCTACATTTCAAACATTTTTTTTTCAATTGTCAAGCAATTTAGATTTTTAAAAACCTGGCAGTGTTAACTGTCACCTATTATTCAACAATGATTGCTGCCAAAATCCTCCACATAGCCACAGCCAGGGTATATACAGGAATCCTGGTACTGAATTTACTACCATTTACTACCTTTTTTCCTACCTTTTACAATATTTTTACTACCTCCACAACATCTAGCAGCGCACTTTTTTTTCTTTGGGGGCGGTGGCATCCTACATATTCCGACAATTTTGGTACGATCAGTGATCCAGAACACAATCTGGAATTTATGTTGTGTCTTTGTCCACATTGCCTTGGCGGAGGTCTGTGCTCTCTCAGTGCTTTTCTAGTTTGCCAATATTAGGCTATGCCGCCGAAGTTTGAAAACTCACGATGATTCTTTCTGGTTACAGTACATACAGTAGAAGTAGATACCCTAAATTACAGGAGCCTGGATAGGATCCCCCCCACCCCTCTCTCTTTGCAACCTACTGTACATGTTCGGGGACACACACAAAAATGCAACTAAAATCGGAAATATCTATTTTTGCTTTAGTCCAGTGGTTCTCAAACTTTTTGAGCTTAAGGCACCCCATCAGCATTTTTACTCAAAATCCCTGTATGTTTGAGAGACTTTTTAAAAAAATGACTACTGACGTGCTATTTGGCTATATTTTCTTAAATCTAGCCTCATTCATAGCACTGGGGATTTGCAAAGTCAAGCTAGCTAGCAAAAATGACTGTTCATTTGAAATCGTTTTGATCCTTACGGGGCTTTGACGGATAATGTAGCCGAAATGTATGGCATTACGAGGCAAAGACTAGTGAGCGGATATGAAAACATGAAGGCTATGCCTCAAAAGACAGAGTGGAAGTAATTTAGACATCTAAATGGGAACTTTTTAACAAATTCAACATCAAAATTTAAAATGTTTTGCGGCTCCCCTCTTGCGCTTCAGCAGAACGGTTTGACAATAAATAGGCTGCAGGGGTTTAGCGAAAGCGATAGATAGTCTCGATGGATATTCTCATCCGCAATGACCTGCTTCACCCACTGTCTCTGGTGCAACATTTATCCTTATGGGTGTTTTCAGTCCTTAATGACGTGACAGACAACAAAAAAGGGGTGACAGGTTCACTCACAGCCTTTTACCTCAAGTCGTCTAATCTTCATAGCCTTTGTTACTGTTCCTTTATTTTAAATTAACTAATAGCGAACTTGCGAAGAGATCTGGCAGGTAGCCTACCCACATTGATTGAGCGCGCGTGACATCATCTGCAGCTTATCACTCAGGTTCCACTCGCAACGCAAAATAATACAGTAGGCTAAGTCCACAGAAGTTTAGTAATTTAAGGAGTTAGGATGGATGTAAGTTAAACAATTTGAAAAATTCATAGCGTCATTTGGATGGCGGCTCAAAAATTTACTACCTCGTCATATGACTCTTCTTACTTTTTACTACTTTTTACTGGCCTTAATTTGACCTGATTTCATTTACTACCTTTTACAACTTTTTACAAACCCGCGGACACCCTGCACAGCAGTGTCAGACTTCACTACGAGCAAATACTTGATGAACATCATCAATAAATAAGCAGGGGTCTGTTTGCAAATGTCAAAAATGATTCTGTGAAACCAATTATGCGGAATACATCATCGGTTTATCAAAAGGTGTACACCACCTCTTTCAACCCAATTCATATTATAATCTGATTGAGCCCCATTGGTTCAGATGGCCTGTGTACATGAGCTGTTTTCAATCAGTCTCTGCACATAAAACAATTAAAACGGTGCAGGTAAAACTACTCATTGTGTTACATTCATTTGCTCTCGAGTTTAGATCTATGTTTAATCTCTCGAGTTTAGATCTATTTTTATCTCTCGAGTTTATATGTTTAATCTCGAGTCTAAAGTCTCAATTATCTAGTCTCATTGTTTGCCTGCATCTGGGTTCTCACTGTGACATAGTCATTCTTCACTACTCTCGTTATAGTACCACTCTAAGAGAAAACACTCTCCCCTATTTACAGTAATTTCCTTGCTGGTACTTGCCCCATCATCTCCCCTATTTACAGTAATTTCCTGTGACTTACCCCAGCATCTCCCCCTATTTACAGTAATTTCCTTGCTGGTACTTGCCCCAGCATCACACCCTATTTACAGTAATTTCCTGTTTATTGCCCCAGCATCTCCCCCTATTTACAGTAATTTCCTGTTTATTGCCCCAGCGTCTCCCCCTACAGTAATGTCTCTGCTGTTACTTACCCCAGCATCTCCACCTCCTCCAAGCCAAGTCCAGGTTTTTCCTCCAGACAACCTCCCCACAAACTTCGCCTCACCCATGTTGTGGATGGATGCAAGATGTCCACGCTGCCTCACGCAGATTTCCTGAAGACACAGCAGAACACACCACAGATTCAAATAGATGTTAGATGTAGGGCAGAATAGATGTGAGCTGTAGATGGGCATTTGTCATGGCACAGGGCAGAATAGATATGATCTGTAGATGGGCATTAGTCATGGCACAGGGCAGAATAGATGTGAGCTGTAGATGGGCATTTGTCATGGCACAGGGCAGAATAGATGTGAGCTGTAGATGGGCATTGGTCATGGCACAGGACAGAATAGATGTGAGCTGTAGATGGGCATTGGGCATGGCACAGGGAGAATAGATGTGAGCTGTAGATGGGCATTGGGCATGGCACAGGACAGAATAGATGTGAGCTGTAGATGGGCATTTGTCATGGCACAGGGAGAATAGATGTGAGCTGTATTGGTCATGGCTGGGCAGAACACAGCACACATTCAAATAGATCTGTGAGATTGAAGTGACAGTTAGGTTTCATAATGCAACCATTCTCTTTGGTCCTAGACTCCCCAGAAAAGAAGCTAGAAGTGGTAAACATACTTGATGAAATGGTAAACAGTCTAGTCCATGACTATACTTATTGCAGCACTTAAAATACAATAAAACAAATGCAAATAAATAAATAAATAACACTAGTCAATAACACTTCTTGTTACCTACCTCTACCTCAGACCATGTTTTAAAGGAATAGTTAAATATAATTGAATAATTGAAGCAGCGGTTTCCACACACTCTCCACCAATTCTGGCACGCAGCACGCTTCTTCACTTTCAGCTCTGAGGACAACAATCAAGACAATCACATCAATAAAAACAGTATTTTTTTTTACTATAGTGTACATTTAGCTCAATGTTGTATTTTGCCGAGGGTTGCCAAATTTGAATTGTGAAACTCTGTGACTCCCACTCGTGTCAAATACAGTAGCCTAATCAGGGTATCTGCACATTTTTCAAGTACAAATTTAAAGACTTTTAAGACCTTTTCAAGACCTCTAAATGGAAAAATTAAGACCCCCCCCCCCCCATAATAATGAGGAACATGCCTTGGACAATCTTTCTTTGCAATTTGCTAAATTACCTGATATTTATTCTAAATAGTTTAATTGAAAGTGTGTCTAAACCCTTGGAGGAAATGGGCTACAATAGCCTACCTTGTGTTTCTGAATCAGTGGCCTAATTAGCACAGGGTATTTTCTGACCAACATATCAGTCATGGGATGCCTGTCTGAAATGACCACTTCAGCCTAAAATTGGAGGCTAAAAACAGCTGTTATTGGTATGTATAGTGGTGTTATTGCTACCTGTTGGAATGCAGCTTATTTGATATGGGTCATCATGCATAGCCTACCTGTTTCCACAATAGCCTACAGTACTTCGAAATCATTAATTAATCTGTAGGATAAACCGTTTATCACAGCAACTAGTGACCACCATAGATGAGTGGCTCTTGTGGCGTTCTTTCAAATGGTATGACATTTGGGAGAGAAAAACTCACCGAGTTATTAAATAGAAAAAAAACTGATAGATTTGGAACTCATAAGCGCACGCGACCACATCGCAATATTAAATGCATTCGCTGTTTTTATATCGCGAAGGGTCGGGTGGTGGGTAGAGGTAGGGGCAATTTTAAGGTTACCTGCTGTCATTTATGCACAATAGTCTTTGACATATGATCTCACGTCCTTTCATTTTTGTCTTTAGCGCTTTCTCTGCCATTACGATCTCGTTGACGTTAACGTAGGCTACTGACTGAACTGAAGTTTGCCTCGACTCATCACACAGAGTTAAAAGCCCGCCCATAATGAAAGCTGATTGTTTTACTCGGCAAAGTAAGCCAATCTGGACGCTCTTTGTCTTGCATGCACCCGACATCCGTCAGGCACCGCTTCTCTCTCTGCCCCTCTCGCTCACTCTCTATGCGCGCATATTAGGATGTGCGATGTAGAGGTAAATGTTTCACGTGCATGATCTGGCTTGCTAGCTCTAGATTCCGGGAGATATTATTCAATTCACTGCCCCCAAAAGGTACGCTGGTCACTTCTTAAATTACGGTCAAAAATAACCGGATGGAGGTTTCATTCATTCGGTCAAATAAATTTAATACCTTCTTCTGGAAAATTCCAGTCATTCCGGGCAATTTAAGACATTTTTAGGCCTTAAAAACAGATTATTGTATTTAAGACTTTTTAAGGACCCGCGGGGACCCTGCTAATGTAACCCATCAAAAAAACAATATCAACTCAAAGGACACACATGCAACTACTAGACAGCACTGACCATATATTCAGGATATATTAAAGTATGAACAATTGAACAATGGAAAAGTATGGAATTTGATTTTAGTATTTTCCAGGTCTGGAAAAGTATGGAAGACAAGAAAGACAATATGGAAATATATTTGTGATTCCAGACTATTGGAGCAGATCCTAAATGGCAAAATGTTTGCTGTTCTATTGCATCCAATGACTGCACAACAGGCTTGATGTCTTTCAGTGTCCAGTGTATCATTGAGTACATGTGTCTGTGTGCCAAATTCTAAAAGTATCTGCAACTTCACTCCTAGCGAATTGAGCTAGATAATTCAGGAGTTTTCCCGAAATACCCTTTTCCATTTAGGCTATACTTCCAGAGTAATGTGACAATTCCACGAAATACAGCTTTCGCCGAATACAGCTTTAAGTAAACGAGTAAACTTGCCACAATGAGCTGGCCAAGCTATTCATACCAGTTCCATTTGGGCCAAAGACAAAATCAACAGTCCTAACACTATCATACTTCCGACCATGGACTTTCATTCAGACACTTTTTTCCCTCTCAAAGGTTCAGGAATATTTACCTCAAAGTGGCAAATTTGAGTATGGAAAAAGTATGGAATTTTTAAATGCAAAATGTGTAGGAACCCTGAACCAAGAAGGCTTCAATTATGGTCGTTGCATGACTGCTCTGTAAAGATAAACTGGTGCTATCAAGAGAGCTCTATGAAAATCTATGAATAGGCTAATGTTAGTTATATGTGCAATAAACATGAATGATGAGAAAAGCTCTGGGTCAACTTTAGCGAGACTGTAGCTTGTAAACTTGAGACCACAATTATCTCAAATCTGTGAGCAACTAGAGGGGGTGGAGTTGCAAAAATATTTATAGCATCTTTCCAATGCAAACAGTTATCATTTGGAGACCTTGAATACTTATGTGCACTCCTAAAGGGCTCTCCCAGTAACTTATTATTGACTGTTTACAGACCACCTAGGCATTCAGCCAAAGTTTTACTTGAAGAGTTTGGGGAACTGTTAACAACTGTCTGTGTGGAATTTGACTGTCTGATTATATCTGGGGATTTTAACTTCCATGTAAATAATACAGAAAACATCTCTCCCAAGGGACTACTACTAACCCTTATAGACACTTTTGACCGAACTCAACATATAGAGGTGCCAACACACTCTCATGCCCAGGAGTTACAGTGGGGGGTACGCGGGGGTACACAGTTCCGGCACCTCAGATAAATAAACAACATCATCCCATTCTTCTTCTATACTTCTTTGTTTGTGCCGACACAAAATATGAGTACCTCCTCCTGCCAAATCCTAAACTTTTCCTACTTTATTTATTTGTTCAGTAAATAAAGTAAAGTAAGGCTGTTGCCAACATCGGGCAACTCCCCCTCCCCCCTGGTCACCACCCTCATCGGCACAGTGGACCACCACAAATTGCTACCTAATCTGTGGGAAACACTGACCAGAGAGGCAACTAACAGCTGTGCTGGACTGCATTGATGCACTGAAATATAGATGAGTAACGCTATTCTTCCATCTCTGGTACTTCCTTGTTACTTGTAGCTGTGTGCTATGGCTCCACTTATACATATGAGAGAGAAAGAACCTACATTCTACCCTCTGCAGTTAGGGTACCATAGTAACTCACGTGGATATGATAGGTGGTTAGTGAACAAGGAGATCGGATATGAGCAGTTTAAGAAGCAATGTGAACGCGGTCAATAGAGAGGTTAGATTTTGATCAGATATGTACAAAATCGGTTTTGCAGTCTGAACATAGCTTAAATGAGGGAAACTTTGTTCAGGAGGCGGGACAAGTGGTACAGGCCCTATACGCTCATTACCTCACTCACGTCAGATGTAGCGCTACGCGCGAACATCTGATCCTCCGCGATAGACGATTTAATTCAGGAGCCAGAAATCCTTGAATCTAACTGGACAAACGGCTTGTCCATCAATTTAATTGACGTACACTTCAGCCAACCACATCGAAACCAACCGATGACGCTGGTTACGTTTGTTGGATTGGTTGAATTCAAAACAGTTGCTTCTTCGCTACGTCACACCCTCTACAGCAGCCAGCAGCCCTGATTGGTCCGGTTAGGAAATATTGGGCTTGAAATCCCTCCCAATGGCATCAACATCAGATCGTTGCGCGGAGGCTTTACGAAAGTTACGTAGCGCATGATCTGACGTGAGTGAGGTAAATACGCTCACCCTAGAAGACCATAAACAAATTGCCTATAGGTTAAGGGCTTCAAATGTAGGGCGCTACAAATTCATAAATCTTAAATGAATAGACCAATTAATGTATATATTTTTATGTAACTTAATGCAAAATAACAAAAAAATTGTAGTTTACATTTTGTATGCTATGGAATCATGGTATGGCGTCTGATAAATAGAATAAAGATTTTTGTCTCATTTTACTCTTTTAAAAAAATAATTCATCAGGCCATACAGCAATGTGATAATCTCATAAAGTGTTTGTTATAGCTGTAAAACTACTTACTTTGTTCATTAAAAACCCTAAGAACTCAGCAATACTTGATAACAGAAGAAGAGAGAGAAAGATCACTCACAAAGGCAGGAGTGAGAGGCAGAAAAGCTCCCCTTCTTTAGCCTGAGGTCTATCCTGTTTTGGAAGGTTTTTTACGCCATCTGCTGTCCTATTGAATATTTATCCACTGGCTGCATCATCTTCTCTAGTTTAATTTGATACCCATTTCGTCAATATATCTTGAAAATTCAGGATATGACAGCCTTTTACGTTGAATGACTTAAAACCGGAGATGACCGCGACTTACGGTTATAGTGCTTCTGACGGCAATAACACAAACTACATCAGAATGCGGGGCATCAAATTAAACATACCCAAAAATGGGATTTCCTGCCCAATACTGGACAGTTGGCAACCCTAGAACCAAACTCAGTCCTCTAAAGGTGGACTAAAAAGGAAACCCCAAACAAAAAGAAATCAGTTCTGTTTGTATTATCATTATCAAGGAGGACCTGACCTCTATCTGGTCTGTTTCAGCTCTAATGAGGCCACCGTTTTCTTTCTGTTCACATATAGTTCTTCTGGAGGTCTCAGATCGCATTTGAGTGCTTTGGATTATGGTGGATGTAGTGGCACTGGGCTGTATATTTTCATCAGGCTTATCCATTGGCAATTTCATAATTATGATAAAGTCAATGGTGTTTGCTATGGTGTTTTCCATTCATAATAACAGTTCTTTGGGGCATTTTTAGGATTGTGACAGAACAAAGGCTACAGTTGTGACCAAATGTGACCAAAGTTGGCTACAGTTAAGGAGCAATTTTTTAAAAAAAATTCCCATAGGCTAGCCTATTCAATTTGTTTGGAAAATATTTTACTAAAGTTACGTTACGGATATAACAAAAATCCACATTTCACTAAAATAATTTTCCAGGATTCTGACTGGATCTGATCTGAACATGTCACTCAACATGAGCCTACCAACCAATCACACCAACTCCAACTGTTTTAGGACCAACCCACCCAGTTATGTGAGCGCTGCACAAGCTAAAGTTTTTATTGTATGCACATCAAACATACGGCGATTGTGCTGCTTTTCTGTCAAAATACTGCGCCGTTAATTGCATGACAGTTGCATACGAAAGCAACAATGAGCGATTCTTAACACATTGTGAACAGACGTTGTCTGTATGTTTGTCTGCATGTCTGCAGCATATTTACATCATGATCAGAGTGCTAGATGAAACTCCCCCTCTGCTTGAGATAAATACAGGAGCAAATGATGCGACAAGGGCAAGACTAAAGGGATAAAATACAACGCAAAAAAGTGAACCCGGACCGTTTTGTGTTCACATCAAGCAGATTAAGCGAACCGTACCACTGATTTTTAGCAAACCGTACTTCAAATATATGAAGACATCTTCTGTTGAGAGTCGAATTAATGCGTGAAAATGACTAAATGGCGTGCCGCACATGACATGGTCACCATGCTGCTTTGCGGAGTGAAATGAAATAAGCGCGCAAAGGAGTATGGGAACTCCCAGGCTATGAGATGTAGGGAATTTCAATTAAAAAAAAAAACAAAAAAACAATTTCAGACAGTGGAGCATGCAATGGGGAAACAAAACAGCGTAGAGGCACAATGGCAGATTTGATGATTCAATTTTAACCAATCAGTTTACAATTCCAGTCAGATTGAAAGAGGTGTGTACACCTTTTGATAAACCAATCAGAATGCATGTATTCAGCATAATCAGTTTCACATATTCATTCTTGACATTTGCGCATGTGTAAGGATAAAAACACCCTCGTTAATGGACTTGCCGTCTGTATCTATATAAAGATCGGGCAAGAATGGACTTACAGGACAAAATTAAGGTTAAGGTAGTTTATTTATATTGCACATTTTTTGTAATGTGCAGAGTGCAACACAAAGCACTTGAAAAGACACAAAATATAACGTAAAGACAATGAAAAAAAAGAAACATAATAAGTAGCCTAGGCCTATCCGATGCATCCTCGAAAAAATGGAAAAAAACATCTGGAAATTCTATGCTATGCTGGGAATTCTGACCTTTTAAATTGGAACAGTACTTCTGCTGTGTTTTATGACGTTTCACAAGTCCATGAGAATGCAAGTACATTGAAGTACAGATATTGAGAAATGGCCAAGCACATAGCAAGACGAGACACAGGAAGACCAGACAGAAAACAGGAGAAACTAAAAACTCAAGATATATGAACTAAAAACAGAAAACACAGGAGAAAGGGTGAATAGCGAATAAATGGGGAAAAGTCCAAATTCACTAAAGGGTTGTTGTTCTTTTTGCAGAGTTTCCGGTGGTACTGGACTGACAGCACTGCTTTTGACTACTCCAACTGGCGTGCTTGGGAGCCAAACAACGGCAGAGGAAATGAACACTGCATTCAAACCAACTATAGGGGTACTCCAATGCTCTTCAACACTTCTGTCAACCTAGCCTGGCTTTAGCCATCCCCTTAGTCTACGTTTTAGCTTTGTGCAAGGGCCTGGCATTTCACTATTAAAGCAATATACCGGAGCAAGTTTAAGCATAGTCCTGCTGCACAAGCTTTCTAACAGCAATATATTTCGCATGAAATGAAAGAATTTCAAACAGTATAGACCCAACGCGAACGTGAAACACTTTACATTGAGTCAAGATAACCTCAGATCTTACTTTTGTATTTCCAACAGTCAGGTCCCATTGATTCAGTGTAAAGTGCCTGTTCGCTTCTGCGTTCGCGTTCGGTCTGTGCTGTACCAAATTATTTAGTTCCATTCGCTAACTAGCGCATTTAGCAAGCTCTTTCAACAGGGCTATGCTTGAATTCACTCCGGCACTTTCCTTTAACAAACGATTGCAAGCTGGATGTAACTGAAGAAGTATGAAACGATTAAATATGATTTCACCCAGTCCCTAACAATATGCAACAGCTTGGCCAGCAGAAACCCGCTGTAATCTCTCACAACTCCCAAACTCGGTATGGAATTGCTCGCTGTAATCGCTCACAACTCCCAAACTCGGTATGGAATTGCTCGCTGTAATCTCTCACAACTCCCAACCTCGGTCTGGAATTGCTCGCTGCAAACGATGCCCATGGCCAGAAAACCAGACGGAGTCGTGGTTTAGTGGTTTTCCAATGTTCTCCAACACAGCTTTCACACCAACTTTATCGGTTCTCCTTTAGTTCTACTCCTGTGTTCTCTGAGCATTAAGATGTATAGTCTGGTATTGATAGATAGACCGAACTCAATCGTGGGCAGATATCTTTCAAACTGCTTCTGAACGCAATAGGATAGCCCATGACGAATCAGAGGAACGAACAAGATGTAAACATCAAAGCTCACTCTAAGCACATTGAGTGTTGTGATTGCGTGGACACAGTTGGTGTTTACTTATCGCATTTCATATGGCTTGCTAGGAGATGTACTGGCTGAGCAAATCTATTTGCCACGGCTAGAGTATGTCTAGATTCTAGGCTAATGTTCTCCAACAGCTTTCAAACCAACTTTAGTGTAAACAGCATTAACTCTTGATCAGTCCATCATCCTCTTGCCTCTCTTACTGTTGGAACATTGAGCCTTTTTAGCGTTTGTGTTATTCTGAGAGCCTGCGTTAGTCTCTATGGTCTTTCTGACATGGCTGTGCAGTAGCCCTACTAAAATAAACTCTTGCATGGAGGAATTGTACAAACCATTGTAATAATACTATACTGACATATCAAAAACATGGATTTGCCCTCTAGCATTTTTCTTTGGAATTTAGAATCTCTGTTCTTTTAATCTGTCACTAACAGACGATTCTTGTCTTCCTCTACAGATGCTGGTGTGTGGGAGGATCTTCCCTGCCATACGAAATAGCAATTTTTGTGTGCCAAGCCCAATTAGCTCCACATCCTGAGTGGATTTCATCAACTATCAATGATTCATTTCCATCTTTCCTTCCTTCTTTCCCTCCTTTACTCTCAGAATAAAACACAGTAGTGCTGTTGGAGCTCAGTTACAGGTGCTGGGTGTGTGACACTGAGAGCTGTGTGTGTGACTACACCTCACCTGTGCAGATCCTTGCCATTGGTCCACCTCACCTGTGCAGATCCTTGTCATTGGTCCACCTCACCTGTGCAGACCCTTGTCATTGGTCCACCTCACCCACCTGAGACTGCAGGTGTCCCAGATCATTGGATGCTGATGGCGCTGCTGTAGAATTCTTTCATCTCTTTAAATTCAATCTTTGACTGTCACTTATAACTAATCAATAAATGCAGCATCAAAATCAGTCTGCTTTTGTACATTTCTATCACACACACACACACACAGATAAAGAGAAACTGTCACTCGAAACACAGTTGAAGTCTGGTTGTCTGGTTGTCATGGATGTTGTTGGGTCCATGGGGTTAAGATGTTGAAAACAGCATTTGGCCGTGGTGGTCTACCGTGATTTTAATCAATAATAACTCCATGGCCAGCTAAACTAACACTGTAAGTTAGACACATTGCATGAGTATGAGAGATTTAATCAATAATAACTTCATGGCAACAAGGTAAACTAACACTGCATGAGTATGAGAGATTTAATCAATAGTAATTTCATGGCAACAAGGTAAACTAACACTGCATGAGTATGAGAGATTTAATCAATAATAACTTCATGGCAACAAGGTAAACTAACACTGCATGAGTATGAGAGATTTAATTAATAATAACTTCATGGCAACAAGGTAAACTAACACTGCATGAGTATGAGAGATTTAATCAATAATAACGTCATGGCAACAAGGTAAACTAACACAGTAAATTAGGCACATTGGGTCAGTATGGCAGATTTAATTGGACTAGCCCAATAGGCCTGTCCTTCACTTATGACTGGCCTGACCCCAAAATGGCCGTCAGCCCACTGGACATTGCTCTGTTAGCCCTATGGCCAGTCCATGCCTGCATAGGTGATATAATGTAATGCTTAATACAGAGTTTAGAAATAAACAGCCTCATGTTCATGCTCAAGATTAGGTCATTCTGATGTTTGCCAGGCTACCACAAGAGGGCGTCATTGCACCATTTAAATGCACTATTGAAAACAGCAGTAGCCTATACTACATGGAGAGAGTTTGGCCAACTCTGGCAACTCTGCCAATCCAACATAAGAGGATTCTACAGTGTAATTCTATGGGCCAAAGAGGCGGACTTAATTCTTGCCTCATTTAGCACCCAATAGCATTGGAATGTAGAACTACATTGTAGAACCCACTATGGATGCTGACCAACCTCTCCGGTGCCACATACCAGGACCAGACTCCTTTCCTCTCAGAAGACCCATGATGGATCTGGCCTTGGCGGCTATTAGAGCCATAGATAATATTTGATAATTATTTTATTTATGTGTAAGTATTTCTAAGATTTCTGTAATATTCATGCACATAGAAATGGTCTTAGTTTAGGTTAATTGTAATTTTAGGTTTAGGACTTTTAATTTGACAGCGTGCGTGAAGACGCATCTGAGCTGGAAGAGAACGATAGACCAGAGAAGGATTGAAGGAGCACGGATGCACATAGTTTTTTGACCGTGCTGCCATGCTAGTTTTGATTAAGAACTAAGAATTATTGAAGAAAACCATGGAAATGAAACACTTTATTTGTATGGAAACTGGATTTACATTTTCTACACAACCATCCGATTTCCTCTTTAAAATATACTGGGATTGAAAAAATAGAGAGACCAAAACGAGGTGGTGATTGGGATACCATCTTATTAAAGAGAGAAGCATTCTGGATATCCCACCTAGGCACCCTTAGCCCTCAAGGTCTTAATGAGGAATTGGACATGAGACCCTTTATCTAACCTGTCAAATAATAATTTAATAACAATTTAAAACCATTTAGTTACTAAATTGATTATTAAAATATCCCCTGAAAGTAACTTAAAATATATATATTTTTTAAAAAATGCCATCATAAAATATATGGCTAATAGGCTAATGCAATTTATATTATTACTTTAACAATGAATGTAATTTTTTGATTGCTGTTATTGTTGTATGAATGTATTTGAATCTTGTATTGTCTACATGTATTTCTTGTAAATGGCTTCTCTCGCCATTGATGTAATTAATTGTAAACATCCTTGGTGAATGGAAATGGACACTATGACATCACTTGGACTATCCCACCTGTGTGTATAAAAAGTGTTTGAGTGGTACATTCCATATTGAAACCTTGACAAAGGCCAAACGGCCGAAACGTTGGTCAAAATAAACTTAAGAAAAAAGAAGATTTGAGTGTGCGCTAAATTCTATTTACAGTGAAGATGAAATTACCCATGATTCTTTGCAAACTCAATCAGCTAAACAAAAACATTGAGTGTCGGTATCCGAAGCTGTGTCCCGTTCTCTCAGCTCTGGATAAGAACTTCAAAAATATAGCTAATATTGCAATTAAGCATGTATATATATTCTTTTTAATGCCGGGATATCTTAGTTTGATGTAAATTCAGTTGAATTCCGCACAGGTGTGTCAAAACATGACTATTAAAAAGATCGATATTTTTCCAAGTGCGCGTGTCTGTACCCGATCTGTGTCCGAATGCACGAGCTGTGTCCCGTTGTCTTAGCTCTGGATAAGAACTTCAAAATGATAGCTACTGTTGCAATTAAGCATGTATACATAGTTTGTAATGTCGGGATATCTTAGTTTGATGTAAATACAGATGAATTCAGCACTGGCGTGTCAAAACATGACTATTAAAAAGATCGATATTTTTCAAAGTGCGCAAATCTTTCAACAGAATTACCAGATCCTCACATGTGGGTGATTTTCTCAATGATAATTTGTGGATGACGGCTTTTGAACAGTTTATACCGGTTTAGAGCCTTATATCCGTTCAGACGTGTAAAACAGGTGAAGACGTTTTTACACAAAGTGTTGTCCCATTTATTAGGGGAAGATCTGCACTTCTCACTACACAATCGAGGGGTGTCTCATCTTGAAGGGAACTCGAAAACGAGTGCTAGTGTTAGGGAAAAGAAATGGGACTGGGCCAAAGTGTATAGTTGGAAGTACAAAACCAGTGATAAAACAAACCTTTAAATAACCCTAGTGTGAACATTTGACACAGTGTCATTTTAGCAGTATACCAGACTAACATCTGATCCTTAAAATGTGTTACCAAACACTTCTGTGAGTTTGTACCATAGAAATGGCCAAAGCTGAGCAGCACACATTTTGCAACACGTTTTGTAATTGGGGCTAGCGCTTCTGATAGCGCTGGAGCTAATGGGCTTTAGAGTAAAAAAAAGCAATAGGCAGCAGTATAATGCCAGCAAAATGACAGCAGTATAATGCCAGCTATACTGCTGATGATAGTGGGTAGGTCACACACACTCAGTGTAGCTTATGGAATGATTATGCATCGTGGTGCTGAGGAGGAAGAGGAGGAGGCCATAGTATCACACACACAACCCAACCCACACATATCCAACATACAATGCGCAATGCGTTTTTTTTTTGGGGGGGGGGGGGGGGGGGGCTACTACATGATGTCATACTGTACCGCAATGAAGTTGGAGATACTTTTGTATTTATGGCCAAGCTCCATGACTGACAAACATGGGTGAAAAACCTAATCCCAATGGAGATTAAAACAGCAGATGAGAGTAGCCCAAAAACTTCCTGAAAATCCTGGGAATCCTAGCCTGACAAGCCAGACTATCACATAAAATGTATATAGTTTGGCTATGAGAGATAGACTACTTCAACCAATCAAAACAACTAACATGCCAATTCAAACAAGGATAAGCCCGCCCAATGACTCCCTGTCCAGATAGACCGTTGTGATTGGGTAAACACCACAATCTCTGACTACAATCCTAAAAGTGTTGTGAACGGATAAACAGCTCAGACACTGCCGAGTACAACCTGGGGTGTATTCCTGCGGGGACCGCCTTCCATTCCGACATACCCCCACTCCGACATCCCTCCACTCAGACATCCCTCCATTACGACATCAACCATTCAAACATTTTTCATACCGCCATTCCGACATACCGCCATTCAGACAACATACTGAAGCACGTCCGTATTTGGGGGCATTATCTTTTGTTTGGCTTATTTTAAACGATGGTGGAAATACGCCCGCTCTGACATATGCGCTCCTCCCCTCTGCTTTTGCCTGAGCTATAGCCTCACTCGCCTAAAGTTGCCACAACTTTTACCTACATACTTTGGGCGGGCATTCTCCCTCATCTCACAAGATTGCTGTGTTCCAATGCTGGAAGTGTGTGTTAATGTTTGTGTTTGTCTTGGATATACTAGGCTATCCTCTCATGTGTGGAAGCAGGCTCGGGCTTGTAATCTGTGCGATCTGATGAGCCGGTCCATTTTTGGGCCGGTGGCATCTAATTTCTTTTTGTGCAAATGCAACAATTGTAAATTAGGCTATTTATTTCTGTACCCTAGGCCCACGAGTAACCCTATATTGCCCCTTTATAATACGGTTACAATCAGAGGTTTTGGACCGGGGTTATCCGAGCCTGGCACAGGCTACGCCGAGTCTACTGATGGAGAATGAAAGTCGTGGGCAAGCCGGTCACTCACATCCTAGTTTAGGACTTTAGTCGTCTTTCTTTGATTACTTTAAAATAAAATATATTTTCTATTTGTTTAGGACTGCACAGGCTACTTCAGACAACATGCGGAGTTTCGCACCACATCTCTGTTGACTGCGTTATGCAGAAAGCACATTTGGATAGCCTGCATGAGATTGGACAGTTGAATGAATATTATAGGCTATCCTATTTATTTCTTCTGTAATCCTTTGTTAGCACCATAGGCTCTAGTGGTGGTCTGCAAGTTAGCAAGTGGTAAAGTTTAGGCTATGTCCAATAACGCGCAAGGCAAAAGCTGGAGACGTCTTTTGCTCAAAATCTCTCATGGCTACTTGACTTTTCCTTTATGTTTGGTAATCAATCGATTGTCTAGGCTACCGCGATCAGACAGGATATCCTTAAACTTTGATTTTGGGGATAACAGTGCATTGAACTTTAAGGACTTTGTTGTTTGTTTTTGTGTTGATTTAGGCTACTCTGTTTAAAAGCGGCAGCTTTCTCCACTACGGGGGGCGGCCACCCGACGTTTGCTTATCCCTACAACTTCTCCAAGTTTAGGCTACTTTTGTTTCCAGTATATTTTTCGTTAAGATATTAACCTTGTTTGATTTATAAAGTGGTGAAACGTGGGCATTAGTGTCGAACAGACCGCTGGTTTGTCATTTAGGCTATGTGTTATCCACTGCTTAAACCAGCGCACCTTACTGCAGCAGCATTTCATAACAAGACACCTGTGATTTGCGTGGAGCCTATTTTTTCTTTTTAGCACCCTGAAAAAATGGTGATTTTTTTCATTATGGAAGTAGGCCTAGGCAAAGGTCACTCACTGAGGGAAAAAAAAAGAAAAAAAAAACAAAAAACATCCATTTAACTGCATGCATGTGTTGCTCTCACACGCAGAAAACCAAGGCAATTGGGACTGGCAACGCTTAAGATAACTAACAATGCACTTTACCAAAATGAGACGTTTTAATCTTTATTTTTTTAATCCACCTGAATAGGCCTTATGCTACAAATTAAGAGTTTTTTGGCTTTCAATAATGACAGAGGCCCGGACCATGGCCTCCTCATCATAATTCAAGGCAAGGCTGCCTCATGTCGGAATGGCGGTATGTTGAAAAGTAGCAAACATGCCGCCACTCCGACTAAGAAAAAAAATGTCGGAGTGCAGGGACGTTTGCTATAATTGGAAATACCGCCACTCCGACAATTAGACGTCAATGTCGGAGTGGCGGTATGTCGGAATGGCGGCATGTAACCTATTCCTGCAAAGTCGTTAATGATATCTGCGTTTATGTGATTAAGCCTCGTTTGAAGTAGCATCAACTTTAACATGAGGCTGAAGCCATTCCATCAACGCAAGTTAGCAGTGCCTGCCTCTCGTTAACTTAAACAAGACTGCGTGCACAAGCTCAACAGTAGACCAAAATAGGGCAGGAATCTTCAATTTGAGATGTTGGGTACTTGTTACGTTAGCTACGAAAGCTACAGGGGGAAGCTGTCTGCAGGATGAAGCTGTCTATGCTTGCCCCAAAACACACCGGCAGGTTGGTGGATGACAAGCTAACAGTGGTACAAACATCGTCTCACCTCAGAACGGAGCGCCTAAATGCATTATGGGGAATAATGGTTCTGAGGTTATCAGAAGTCACCATCCGATGCATCCTCGAAAAGATGGCTGAATCGAGAAAACATCCGGGAACTCCATGCGAACTTGAGTAAATGTGAACTTTTGAATTGGAACAGTACTTCTGCTGTGTTTTATGACGTTTCACAAGTCCACGGGATCGCAAGTACATTCAAGTATGGATATTGAGAAACGGCCTAAGTGATTTAGGAATACCTGATGAATTATTGTAAAATTAAGGCAGAACTAAAAGAATTTTAAGAAAGAAACTTTGATTAGCATACCTGTTGAATTTTGTGTGAAAAAACTGAATATCACATTTCTTTTACAGTAGTGGGCCTACTGGCAATGCAGAAAGTTGAAAAGGTGATTGAAATTATATTTTGAATCATAATGTTTGATCATTGCTTATTGGAACAAATTGCCAGTCTCTTTGTTCTGTCACAGCAGACTTGCACCTGCGACTGAGCATGAAGATGTAGCCTACAACTCAAGCTACCACGTGATGGGCCGGCATGTGGCACGTCTTTGATTATGCATGCATTTGTTTTTAATTCGTAAAATTATTCCTAATACATACTTCGAAATATAAATAGTTGTTTAGTAAATCTGGGAATTCATGCATGGTCACAGTGTTTGCAAAATCTATCAACCTTTATTTAGTGGGAAAGATTATAAAGCAGGTGTATGGAACCTTTTTGGTGACTTGTGTTTCTGACTGATTGCATTTTCTGAGACACCGCTTTATTAAGCCTTGCAGTTAACCTGCCACGGAGCTGATTCGTTTGGAAGCATATGTTACCCCAGCAACTCAGCTGAGATTACTGTTAGCAAGAGTAATGGAATAGAACTCACACTAAAACTAATGTGACTTGCCGAAATTAGCACGGCTTAGCGAATAGCTCGGTTGATGGAATACCCACCTGGCTGAAACTATAACTAGACATATTCGCTGAGCAAATTCAATTTGCTACTGCTAGAGTATGTCTCAAGTTCTAGGCCAAGGGAATCCTTAAGGGCCTCAGCTTTGCAGAGTCAATTTAGGCTTGTCTATGTAGCATATTAGGAGAGAGGCATTGAAACAAATAAACTTTGCTGATGCTAGATTACAGATTATTTAAGTAAATGGCCATTAATTTTAGGATTTATAGGTGACTTTTCCCGCTCACTTTTGGTTTTGGGGTCTGTCTGCTTCTGCAGGGGCCTAGCTCATAGGGTAACTGAGGACAATGGCTTGACTTGACTATCAAGATTTCAGCTCCATGGTTGGGGGAAGTTGTCCAAGAGCACAAAGGATGCAGATTTACCGATACTTCTACCCCGTCGCTCTTACTCAATCTCCACCGATGTAATCATCCATCACTTATCAGCTCATTTTGCAAACCACCAGTCTTAAACCGCAATTACTGTATCATCATCGTACTTTTGCACACAACCACCACCACAAGTGTTGTGAAAGAACTTCATGCAAATTTTATACTCTCTGCCATGTCTCTCCATTCTGCTCTGTGTGCACGCCAGAGGCCAGCTGGAGCAAACATGCCCATTCATTTGTCTCCTTTGGCAGAGGCCTGCTGGAGCGAAAATGCCCAAAATATTTAACCCCTTTTATCAGTGGCCTGAAGCCTGCTAGAGCGAACATGCCCATATATCTGGCCCCTTTGGCAGAGGCCTGCTGGAGTGAACATGCCCAAAATATTTAACCCCTTTTATCAGTGGCCTGAAGCCTGCTGAACTAAATAAGTGGCTTTGATTAATTCGTAATTTTTAAGTATTTTTTGAAATAGGTAATTTTACTTTTACTTGAGTATATTTTGAGGCAAGTATTGTACTTTGTACTTCACTACTTTTTTGAAACCTCCCTGAATACTGAGTAAAAAAATCAATGTGTGGAAAAAACATTTGGCTTGAACTGAAAGTTAATACAGACTATTTACTGTATCTTAAAGATGACCCTGCTTCTTGTAAATGTTGACAATAGCCAAGCAACCTGTGGAAGTGATTAATTCAAAAGCAAAGGAAATCCTTGGCCAAGGAATGTTGTCAGCCAGTGTAACCATTGCTTCAGTCCAGGGGGTATTCCATCAACGGAGCTATTTGCTAAGCCGCGCTAGTTTTAGTGTGAGTTCAGTTCCATTCAGTTCCCACCCCCACCCCCACCCCCCCCAAAAAAAAAACAAAAAAACATGAGAGCCCTGTGCTTGCTCATTGTGTGGAATTATTTCTTATTTTTAAATTGAGAATTACTGTTGGCACAGCTGCATGTTGTGTTACATCTAAGATTAAAGGAAACACAAAATCAAAAAGTGGGATGCACCCATAAAGTAGGCCTACTGTGTCACATTCATCTCATCATCTCAGTAGTAGGTTTAAAAACAGTCATAATTAAATCAAAACAGTACTACTACATTTTTTAATTTTTTTTGTTGTTGTTGTTTCTTTTAAAAAAAAACTGGAGGCACAAACACCATCCAAATATTTCTAATGTGCCACCTGGCTTGAGAGACCCGCACTCAAAGACTTACTCTAAGTCATTATTTAAGCAGCACACGCAAATTATAAATGCCTTTATTAGAATTCAAATGAGCCATTTTAATTAATCTAGATTTACAGTGAGAATAATCTAGATTTTTTAAAAAAAATCTATGCCCACCACTATAATAATAATAATAATAATAATAATAAATTTTATTCGCAGTGCACTTTGTATGTAAAGCAATCTTAAAGAGCTACAGCTTGTCTGTCCTGGGTCAGAAAGATTTGTGTCACAAACAATGAGCTTAGGTTGGCTATTTTGTCCAGGACTTTAGCGTCTTTAATGTCTTTTTGCAATATACCCAGACATTGCACAAGTGTCCAGGACTTTAGCGTCTTTAATGTCTTTAAACTTGCAATATACCCAGACATTGCACAAGTGTCCAGGACTTTAGCGTCTTTAATGTCTTTAAACTTGCAATATACCCAGACATTGCACAAGTGTCCAGGACACTGCTTTCTTTCACACAGACAGAGAACCATGCTCATGCTCACATACATACAGTACATATACACACACTACACACACACACACACACACACACACACACACACTGCTTTCTTTCACACGGACAGAGAACCATGCTCATGCTCACATACATACAGTACATACATACATACACACACACACACACACACACACACACACACACACACACACAGCTTTCTTTCCCACTGAGAGAGAACCATGCTCATGCTCACATACATACAGTACATACATACACACACACACACACACACACACACACACACACACACACACACACACAGCTTTCTTTCACACGGACAGAGAACCATGCTCATGCTCACATACATACAGTACATACATACACACACACACCACGCACACACACACACACACACACACACACAGCTTTCTTTCCCACTGACAGAGAACCATGCTCATGCTCACATACATACAGTACATACATACACACACACACACACACACACACACAGCTTTCTTTCACACGGACAGAGAACCATGCTCATGCTCACATACATACAGTACATACATACACACACACACACACACACACACACACACACACACACACACACAGCTTTCTTTCCCACTGACAGAGAACTATGCTCATGCTCACATACATACAGTACATACATACACACACACACACACACACACACACACACACACACACACACACACACAGCTTTCTTTCACACTGACAGAGAACCATGCTCACATACATACAGTACATACATACACA
>JAODXP020001985.1:0-26761 GCA_027497455.2 Sardinella longiceps | reverse complement strand
TATTGTTTGATGGTGATGAAACAATGCACCACCACAAACACAAACCCTGCAAGAGCAATATTTGCAAGGCACAAACTTTGTGTCAATGCCAAAACTGTGTGGTCATGGTGGCACATTTGACAGATGTTTAGAAAACAGTTTGAATACTGAATTGATGATTCAAATAGCTGTACTGCTGGCATCTTCCCCAAGTCAGTTTCAATGTGGTTGCCCACATCCTTCTGATAAGGGATGATATAAATGTGATCCAAACTGAATGAAATGGCTGTTTGTAGGCTTATCAAACAGTTGATATTGAAAGGGTGCACTAAAAGTTCCAGATGGATGAAGTCTTCTTTGTCTCACATTAAGCTCTGGCGCCCTCTATAAGTTGAATCACAAGAGATTGTCTTTGAGATTTTCTGTTTGTGTGATATTGAGGATGACTCAGCTGTTTTTGCAAAGCTGAAAAGAGACGTATACGATCCTTCAAGACATCTTGCCATTGAAATATACATACTGGGGAAACAGCTGTACATTTTATTTGTATTGAGCTAAATATGTTCTAAACTGAAAGGGTATGCTGATGGACTGAAAGTTCCCAAAATAACCTAAGATGTTGCTGTTTTCATGTAGAGGGTAGGATTTGTGATTTGTTTTCTTTGTCAGTTATTTTTATGTATTTATTTTTTAAAACATTTCAATTTCAGTCCAACTGCTGAGTTTTTGCATGGGATCTCAGATGTATTTGCCACTGTGGGAGGTCCAGCAGGCACAGTAGTATACTGCAGAATGCTTGTATGTTGCATTGGGAATTCTTAAAGTGAAAGTATTTCCATTTTTGTCTGATGTAAACTCCTGGTTGGGATCTTTTGCTTTTCCTCTGTCCCAAATTCCCTGAATGCCCACTCCTTCCTTTTTCTGGTACCACTGGATGTAACTCCAGCATCCTGTTTTGTATGTGCAGTTAACTGTAGCATTTCCTCCCAATGGTTCACTCACATAGCTCCTCTGTTGAACAAGCACCAGCCCTTGCACTAAACAAAAGATCATAAAAAAGATCTGATTAGCATTAGGCTCTTAGAACTGTCTCATTTCAGAAAACTTGAGACATATGAATGTTTTGTGTTGTGAAATAGATGCTCATACCTGTGTGTAAAAGAGCAGCTAAAAGTGCTGATGAGAGAGCCATGGCACTGCTTTCATGCCTTTGAGTGAACACAGTGACAAAGGCTTGAAAGTCATGAAGCTTGTAGTCTTTTCTCTTTTTTGTGGAGGTTGAGACTGTTTCATATCAACCCTTCCTGCCCAGACTGCTTTGGTATGAAAGTGATGAATTAGAGAAATATTTCACATACTGTAGGCCTATATATGTGTGTTTGTTTGTTTGTTTGTTTGTTTGTGTCATTTCATTGGTCAAGTTCTACTGTAAACTAGTCTACAATCTAAAAACTAGTGATGACTATCTTACCTTTTTGGTGTCCTCTCTGATGTAAGAGAGACACTTAATCTAAATTTAAAGTGAAGGTTTTTTTTTTTACATGTTCTCAGATCTAATATCTCACTGCCCCCCTGACCCCAGTCTTGCAGTCATACAGTACTGTAGTGATGTCCTCCATGACTATTTTAACAGGTAAGACTAAAACCCTCATCTGTCGAGTATAAAACTCACACCGTTGTTTCTTGTTGTACAGAGGCCAGTTCAAAGATCAGTTCTTTGTAGAACATCACTGTTCAGTTTCTTTTCAGAAAGGCCTTTGTGTTTTTTTTCTGTCTATAATGAGATGTAATTATTAATATACCCATAACCATGGCTGTCATACTATACAGAGCATTTTCTACTCTCACACTTTCTCAGCTATAGTCAACTAAGCATTCTACATGAATGTTTTGTTGACCTTAAGGGACTGTCTGGAGTCAATCAACCACTGGGCTAGTTTTAGATTCCTGAGTGCAACAGTAGGAGGTACAGGTATAGTGTTTTGTTGGGTATAGTAATGATATGTTTCTTCAATGCAGAATACAACCACATCCTAACTGAAGGGGGTTTAGAAAAAAACCTTAGTGTTGGCTACAGTTTTGTTATTTGGACTACATATTCTTGTTTGTAGTCCTACTGACAGCGCCCTGCAAACCTTGAAAAAAAAACAACAACATCAAAAACAGTTGAACAGTTGAAAACTGTTCTGGATTCTTAAGTAGAGGGTGATATGCAGGTGTAATAAATAATTCAGACAAAAGCATGATAGTATTGGAAGTAGGCTACTTTATATCACACCCTGCTGCCTCTAGTTTTTGTGCAGGCTGCTAACAATCACTCTGACTGTGGAAGGCCCAGCAGGCACAGTAGTATTCTGCAGCATGAAGGGACTTCAGCTTTGGGATTTTTAGAGTGTATTTATTGTCATTTTTCTCTGCTTGGAACTCCCTTTGATAACCAGGATCAATTGTTTTGCTTCCATCATTTATTGTAATGTACAGGATTCTCTTGAAGCTCTCTCCCTCTTTCTTCTGGTACCAGTGGATGGCATAGTTACACCCAGATCCAGCTGTGCAGTGAATGGAGACCTCTTTCCCCACAGCTGCAGTCACACTGATGATCTCCTGACGGAGATCCTGAGCCTCCACCACTGAAAAAGAAAGTTAAGGTAAATATTCACTCATTCCTGTTTGTTTTGATTCAAAGATGGTTTTAGTTGCATTGATATACAGTCAACAAATAATGTTCAATTCATGACTGAACTAAAAGCCAACATTTCTGATGTATAATATAATACTTTAACAAAGAATTGGCTAAAATTTGAAGATATATACGCTTATAGGCCTAATAAAAATATTTAAATATATTTAGATATTCAGAGAACATTTCTTATGATTATGTCTCACCTATGATGAGAACAAGAAATGCATATAAAATGTGTAGACCCATGTTCTCAAGTGGTCCGAACTTCCCCAAAATAACCAGCAAGTTGTTGATGGTGTTAAATCTACTGCAATGACATGTGAGGCAGGAGGAGGAGTTGTGGTTTGATATCAATTTTACGTTCTGTTAGAGTTGTGTAAAGGACATGTTCTGACATGACTTCCTGTGGTAGGGCACAACATGCACGCACAATATAATGCAAATACGTAACAGCTTGCTGATATCATCAGAGAGAGTTTTTGAGCAGGCTGGTAGCAATCACTACTGACTGTGGGAGGAGTCATCCCAGCAGGCACAGTAGTATTCTGCAGCATGAAGGGACTTCAGCTTGGGGATTTTTAGAGTGAATTTGTCTCCATTTTTCTCTGCTTCAAACTCCTTCTGATAACCAGGATCAATTGTTTTGCTTCCATCACCTATTGCTATATACAAGATCCTCTTAAAGCTCTCTCCCTCCTTCTTCTGGTACCAGTGGTTGTAGTCTTCACACCCAGATCCATATGTGCAGTGAATGGAGACCTCTTTCCCCACAGCTGCAGTCACACTGATGATCTCCTGACTGAGATCCTGAGCCCCCACCACTGAAAAGAAAAATATGTTATATCAGCATGAACACTGAGTTACAAACTAAAACTTTATATGAGATAAATGAATAATGAAATTCACAAACTAAGACTCCCAAATGATGTCAGGCCATGCTGACATTGTGTGCCATATATTTTACTGTATGTTAAGTTAAAATAAGTTAAGTTTTTCTACTTTACCTTTCAACATCATCCATATTCTACACTAAAAAGAAATCGACTTCCACAGAAAATTATATCACAAACCATGTATAGGCCTACATTATCTCACCTGAGATGAGAACAGAATATACCAATAAAATGTGTGGACCGTTCATTTCCCTCCCTGCTTCAAATTCAAAAGTATGAAAATGTCAGCATCTGTGAATGTCAATGATATTAGCTCAACAGATGAGATATGTAGACCAGGAGGAGGAGTTGTGGTTGCTTATAAAATGTACTCCAGCCTATCAGTCATTTTGGGGGGCATTCTCAGCATTTCATTCAGTGGCAGGAGCAACATGCATAATATATAGGGGATATAGAGGGGATTTGTCAGGTGAATATTACTTTTCTTTTATCATATGAAAAATACATGTAGAAACCTGAAAATAGCTATAGTAGCATTAAAATATTAAAATATTAACTATTGAAATAGTCAATATTCGATTTTGATATCCTCAGAAATTAATAATGTATCAGGGTCAAGTCAGAACATGGAGTCATAGGTACATTAAAATCAAAGGAAAAAAACTCATAATTTGGAGCTAAATTAATCGTTGGTTGTTGTATTCAATACTTCAAGCTGGACTGTGATGGGTTGATTGTAAATTGCGCTTATGTGTGATGCAGAATGTATGCTTTCCATAGGAGTAACTCAAGTAGATGTTAAAATTAACTCGATCATTTAAAATAAAATGTTCTGTAAATTAATTTAAAGTAAACTGATTTTTTTGCTTTCTCTGATATTGATTTGGCCTGCTGCTGGGGTTATTGTACAGGATGTGTCATAGTCAATCTGACTGTGGGAGGAGTCATCCCAGCAGGCACAGTAGTATTCAGCAGCATGAGAGGTCTTCAGCTTGGAGATTTTTAGAGTGAATTTATTTCCATTTTTCTCAGCGTCAAACTCATAAACCTCTGGTAATCAGAATCTATTGTTTTGCTTCCATCACTTATTTTAATGTACAGGATTCTCTTCAAGCTCTCTCCCTCCTTCTTCTGGTACCAGTGGATGGTAGTCCCAACAGCCAGACCCATATGTGCAATGAAGTGAGACTGGATTGTTCCGCTTTTCAGTCACACTGATGGTCTCCTGCTTGAGTTCCACGGCCCCCACCACTGAGATTAGGAAAAATATAAGATCAGCGTGCGGAAATGCCTACGTGTGTTGTACATTTGTAGATTATGTCTACAAGAAATTCACAAGCAACTAGACTGTAGCTGACATTCAGCTTATCTGACCATATTGGCATTGTTAGATAACTGTATTAATAATGGTAGATGTATTAATAGTATGCTTTGCTATGTGCTAATTTTATGCATCAGTAGATTTCATCTGGCATCATGATCTCACCTGTGAGGAGAACAGAGAGTACAGATAGATAGAGCAGACCCATGGTTTTCTTAAGTGTAGGAAATTCAAACACACCAGAAATGAGAAAGCATTTGGAGGCACTGTCTGCACATACGCACTTGGTAGACCATGAGGAGGAGTTTCAGTATGGGGTCATCAATCATCAATGGGGGCCTATCAGAGTTGTTGAACATTTCAAGACTTTTCATTTGTCTCATATGCACTTTAATATATTTGTTCAGGTACAAAGAGCAGTGAAATGTAGATTGTGACTAAACTTCTTGGAGAGGAAATTTTCAGTATTTCTCCACTTTTTCTCCTTGGTGCAATAGGAGCTAAATGGCTACTGTATGTGATCTGAGGGATTTGTCAGGCGAAAGAGTGCTGAGTACTGTTATACCCACAAGTTCATGCCAGGAATCACTCTTCCTGTCTTATTTCAGCTTTCTTTGGTACATTTTGGGGCCTCATATTTCATTGGTGTTGATTGATTGATGAAGAGAATCATTAAATGGGGCTGGCATGGATTAATGTTGAAATGTTTGGTTATAATGCACAATGTTGTGGTGTGTTCTGTGTGTGTAACTGAAGCAACTTGCTTGCGCAAACACAGAACTTATGCTGTGTTTCTTAGTCGTGAAATGTGATCTTATTTCCAGTAGTTTACACTACCTGAGATGAACCTCATGTCAGCCCAAACTGCTACTAGAGGTCTCGTCTATTATCCTGCAACACTCACACATCACCTACTGTTAATGCGCCTGTTGTGCTGCACTGCCTTCTGCCAGAGAGGGTTGAAGCGGAGATCTTTGCTACTGCACTGAACTGCTGTCAAGCGCCACCTGCTGTCAATAATGGCTGTCTCACAACACTTGCTAAACATTCCATGTGTAGTGTTGGGACTTGATTTAGGGGTAGCCAGGTTTAAAACAGTGTTCAATTGATTAAGGACAGCATCACAGCATAACAGTAGTAGGAAGAAGCATCAGCATTGTATTTGAGTGACATGGGATAGTGTTGCAGGAAGTGGTGGCACAGGATCAGGGGGTGGGGGGATCAATGAATAGGTTAGCAGTGGTTCTCAAACTTTTTCTGTCATTCCCCACTTTGGAAGGCAGAGATTTTTCACGCCCCACCTGGAATACTCAATTTGCGCATAATACCTCTGTGACTTCGCGAGTAGGCTAGCACTAGCAAATAACACCATTGGAACTAGCAAATAACACCATTGGAAAGCTCAACTTACTGTCATATATGCATATCTGATGAATTTAGGGGGCATGGTGGGGCCGTCAGTCGATCGCAAAGAGATGTCTCGCGCCCCACCTGTCATGTGTCTGCGCCCCACTAGTGGGGCCCGCCCCACAGTTTGAGAAACACTGAGGTTAGATATGGCTTGACCCTTGAGCCATATGTATGCTAGCCTGCAAGACTGTATATGGCCACGGACAACTGTAGCCTTGGGGGCCTTAAACTATACCTGCCCCTGCACAGCATACTAGTGCCACAGGGCAGTAGGTTTTACAGGACAAAATTGTAATACAGTATAGCACATGGAACTGGACCATATGGATGTTCTCTTACTACTGTTATTGTGCTATAGCTTGAAAGTTAGTCCTCTATAAGATGCCTTGAATAAAGCATCTGTTATACAGCATGCATAAATGTAAATGTAATCAATGGTAGTATGCAATTGACAAATGTATTACATCGCTTAATAAGTCACCTGAACAGTGTTGTGAATTCCCGCTATCATTTGGTGCATTCGATTTCATCTGAGGGATTCAAGAGGTAAATGGCTCACCAGGTACATTCATCTTTGCTTTGAGCTGGATAGGTTTATAGTGCATTCCCTGAGGTCTGCCATGCTGTTACCTAAGGCCTTAAAAATAATTAAAGGGATAAATTTCACATTTGTATCAGGGTCCTGTTGCCCTGAAATATTTTCCTACAATGACCAACTGAATATATTATCCCTTAAATATTTACCATAGCCTACTCATAAACTTTGTTTCCATCACATCTTGCTGTTTGAGTTTTTGTGCTGGCTGTGAACAGCACTTTTGACTGTGGGACGGCCAGCAGGCACAGTAGTAGACTGCAGCATGAGAGGACTTCAGCTGATAGATTTTTAGAGTGTATGTATTTCCATTCTTCTGTGCTTGGAATTCTGAATAACCCGAATCACTTGTTTTGGCTCCATCACCTAATTTCATGTACAAGATTCTTTTAAAGGTCTCCCCTTCCTTCTTCTGGTACCAGTGGATGTACTCATAGCACCCAGTACCCCCATACAAGCAGTGAATTGAGACCTCTTTCCCCAAAGCTGCAGTCACACTGACCTCCTGGCTTAGTTTCTGAGCCCCCACCACTAGAAAAAAAACCCAAAATGTAAAGTTAGTGTGCAGAAATGTTTGGGGCCACGCAGTTTGCAATATACTGCCCACTTAAGCTTTACATGTAAGCACTTTAATAAATTTAAAGTGTTGTGTTACTCCAACATAGAACTTTTTTTACAAATAGACTACTGATTAGTTATATTCTATAAGATATTATCTCACCTGTGATGAGCACAGAACATGCATTTAAAAACTGCCCTGGACTGATCATTCTCCTCAGCTTCTCAAATGCAAAGATACACAAACACCACATATGTGAGAGCTGTAGATATTAGCTCAGCAGATGTGATGTGTGGACCAGGAGGAGGAGTTGTGGTTTCATATCAAATTTACTGCCAGTCAATATGAGGTTGAAATTGACATTGTCAGCACTGTACATCTTTGATAACATACACAATTATAGACTATTTCACCTGTAAGATTTTGGAGGCAAAGGGACTTTTCATTTGTCTTGAAGCAAGAAGAAGAGAGTGTTAATGTGTATATTTTGTCCAGATATTTGTTAATATTCTACTGTGGCTATATTCTAGTTCACATTGTCAAGATTATCTCAGGATGGTACTCATTGAAAGATCTGTGTTACAGAAGTGGAAAATCAGAATAGTTTTTGGGAAGATACATGTGTGTAAGAATTTGGGTTAAATATTGTATTTTATATTGCTTGGTGCATTCACTATTTTCAGTGAACTGTCATGAATTGTTTATTGATATGTTTTTATATGAAGCAATCATTTAGTGCAGGGTGCATTTAAAGTCCTTGATTAGAGTATAGACCAGATTTTATCAGTAGGGATAATCAGGAAGTAAATGGCTCACCATTCATCTTTATATGAGTGTATTTAAAAACATTGTATGCAGGCACACACACACACACACACACACACACACACACACACACACACACACACACACACACACACACACACACACACACACACACACAAGAAGTGACTATTTTCTAGTAGCAACTATGTCTACAGTCTATGACGTGTGCAGGGCCCTCTAATTGATACAAAAAGTTCCCAGAGAGATTTCAGAAACTGGACTGGACTGAACATAATGATGAACATAAAAATGGCAGCAGTTTGGATGTTGGACATACAATTTATACTAAGGGGGTGGGTTTTTGCACAGAAGTTTCTCTGTTGATGATCACTGTGGTGGCAGAGTCCCAACAAGCACAGTAGTACACAGCTTGGTGAAGCATCTTTACTTGAGGGATTTTCAGAACAATTTGGCCAGAGACTTGTTTCTGTGCCTCATATTCACTGAATCCAGAATCTTTAGTAACTTGGCCATTGCTTGCATCAATGTACAAAATTCTCCTGAAACTTTCTCCTTCTTTCTTCTGGTACCAGTGAACATAGTCTCCCCAGCATCTTCTTGTGTCTGTGCATGTAAACATAACTAATGTGCCCATAACTGATTTGGTCACTGAGATCTTCTGCTCAAGCATACTGGTAGTCTCCCCTGTAGAGAGTAAGAGTTACACATGTATACAGTGTATACTTAAAGCAAAACCACTGTCTGCTCAAAGATAGAAGGAGAGATATTAATAGCATACAACTGAATTACTGCAGTAAATACCTTTGTAACTTTGTACTTACTTATACAGAAGAGAAATGTAATGATGATTTTGAAGTTCATTTCTCTGAGTTATGTCTGCCTGTGTTTGAATGAACTTAAAGCCTTTTACAGTAAGAGTCTAGACTACAAGCAGATGACAATAGTAATGATGTGATGTGTGATCTGGTAGAAGCTCTATTGGTTTAAGGGATACAAGCAGATGACTATTTGTGATCTATATTGATGACGTGATCTGGTAGAAGCTCTATTGGTGTATGTCCAGACTGCTACAGTATACTGGGAGGGGTAGGTGGGGCCATATATCCTCTATCTCTGTGATTTGGTGACATGGTTAAGATCATCAGGGTTTTTGTACAGGATGTCTCTGTTCATGATCACTGTGGAGTCCCAGCAAGCACAGTAGTACACAGCTTGGTGAAGCATCTTTACTGTACGGATTTTCAGAACAATTTGGCCATTGCCTTGTTTCTCTGACTCGTATTCATTAAATCCAGAATCTTTAGTGACCTGGCCATCCCTTGCATTTATGTACAAAATTCTCTGGAAAACCTCTCCATCTTTTTTCAGGTACCAGTGAATAATACTTCCACCACATCCACTTATGTCTGTGCATGTAAACATCACTGATTTGCCCTGAGTTTTGGTCACAGAGATCTGTCCTTGAAGCACGCTGGCAGTCTCCCCTGCAGAGAATAATTTACACAGAGTTACACTTGTATATCAGTGCATATTGTACAGTATATCTGTTCAAAAAGGAGAATTTCATAATATTTCTTTTAATTTATTATTATTATTATTATTGTTGTTATTATTATATTAGATATACTGTAGATATAATAAGACTTAAGATTCTTACCTATATAGAGGAGAAAAGTGAAATACAGTTTGAAATTCATGGCTATTTTGGTTGACATCTGTCTCAGGTACAGTCAGTGATGAGTTTGGAGCTACAATACAAGCAGACGGCCATGAGGATGACACAAGATCTTCTACAACTTCATGTCCCCAACAGGAGGGGGTAGGTGTGGCCATTATGTACATTTGTGTGTGTGTGTGTGTGTGTGTGTGTGTGTGTGTGTGTGTGTGTGTGTGTGTGTGTGTGTGAGAGAGAGAGAGAGAGAGAGAGAGAGAGAGAGAGAGAGATGTGTGTGTGTGTGTGTGTGTGTGTGTGTTGTATCAAAAACTGAATAGTATTAATAGTAGTATTAATGTAATTGGTGACACACAGAATAGGTATGCATAGGCATCTCTGCATCTGAGTCTTCAGTGGTTCACATGTACAAAATTCTCTGTAAAATCTTAGTATCATATTATTATTATTTATGTATCTAAACTTAACATAATATTTCGGAATTATTGCCTCATGTTTGCACATAAATATTTAGTTTACTTTGCTTTTGTGATGTATTTTATGAGCCTTTCTGTTTTATTTGGCTTCACTTTACAAATGATATAAATCTATAGATTTCATCACATGATCTCACCTGTGATTAGAGCTGAAAATGCAAACAAATGGCATAGACCCATGGCTTTCTCAAGTGCTGCAAAGACAGCAGAAATGTAAAAGCCGTTGCAATTAGCTCAACAGATGTGATGTGCAGACTAGGAGGAGGAGTTGTGGTTTCATATCAAATATGCAGCCAGGTTTAAGACAACTTTCTCAGCATGTTTGCGATAACACACACAATTATACACAATTAGAGACTATGCCATCTGAGGGATTCTAAGGCAAAGGGCCTTTCAATTTGTCTTGAAGCAAAAAGAAGAAGGTGGTATGTGCATGTATATTTTGTCCAGGTATTTGTTCTAGTGTATGCTATATTTTCATTCTAATTTGGTAGTTTATAGTGTTTATCACAGGATGGTACTCATCCATCGGAGGATGGTACTCATTGGAGGATTTTGTGTCACAGATGTTGAAAATTACAATAGTTTTTTGGGGACATACAGGACATATGTGTAAGAATTGAGGTTAAATAGTGTATTGTGTTGCTTGGTGCATTCACTGATTGCGTGTTGATATGTTTTCATATGAAACAATCATTTAGTACATTTAACGTGCTTGATTAGAGTAAAGACCAGTTTTCATCTGAGGGAATCAGGAGGTAAATGGCTCACTATTCATCTTTATGAGGAATTGGATGGCAATGTGAGTATTCAAAAACATTGTGTACAGGCAGGCAGGCAGACACACACACACACACACACACACACACACACCCACACACACACACACACACACACACACACAAAGTGACTATTTGCCTATGACCCAGTCTGCAGGGCCCTTTATTTGTTTACGAAAAGGTTATGGAATGTCCCAGATAGATTCCAGAAAGCGGTTTAATTACATCCTGCAATAAGAATGGCAATAAGAAATATTTTTAAAAAATTAATGTTGATGAATATGCCAGTGCTTATGTCTACTGTTATTGAGATTGGTGTAGAATAACTTAGCCTGGCCATAACCATCCTCATGGTCTACACTTTGCTTCGTACAAGGGTCTGGGATCTCATCCATTGATGAACAAATGCAAGTTGGAGGTGTGAACTGTGAAAGTTTGAAGCGACTGAATCTGATTTCACCCAATGCACCAGCTTGGTTGTGAGGTAAGCTACACAACAGCAGAAACCTGTTGTATCTCTCACAACTCCTGCCTCCTGCTCACTGACTGCTGCGGTCTCAAAAAATGGTTACTGCGAACAAAGCCAATGGCCGGAATCCCAAACAGGGTCGTGGAAAGAGATGATAATCGAGTGGAGGTACATAGGAAGGCAAGGCCAGGCTAGGGGTAACGGAAATAATCACACATTTGGATGTGCTAACATACAGAAGAGGGTGAGTTTTTGTACAGGATGTCTCTGTTGATGATCACTGTGGTGCCAGAGACCCAGCAAGCGCAGTAGTACACAGCTTGGTGAAGCATCTTTACTTGAGGGTTTTCAGAACAATCTGGTCATTGCCTTCTTTTTCTGACTCGTATTCTGAACTGAATCCAGAATCTTTAGTGACCTTGCCATCCCTTGCATTTATGTACAAAATTCTCTGGAAACCTTCTCCTTCTTTTTCTGGTACCAGTGAACAGTATTTCCAACACATCCACTTATGTCTGTGCATGTAAACATCACTGATTTGCCCTGAGTTTTGGTCACTGAGATCTTTTCTTGAAGCACACTGGCAGTCTCCCCTGCAGAGAATACCACCACATAACATAAAACATTGTCTGTTCAAAGATAGAGGTCATACAACTGATATATTTTAGTTAAATGCCTTGATAAATTTGTATTTTTCATGTTGAATACTTACCTATACAGAAGAGAAATGTTATGAAGATTTTAAAGTTCATGGTTAATTTCTACGAATGATTTCTGTGGTCGAATTAACTAAGACTGCTTTCCGAGTCTAGGGATACAAGCAGATGACTATAGTGATCTATAGTGATGATGTGTGATCTGGAAGCTCTATTGGTGTACGTCCAGACTGCTACAGTATACTGGGAGGGGTAGGTGTGGCCATATCCGTTGTCTTCTCTGATTTGGTGACATGGTAAAGATCATCAGGGTTTTTGTACAGGATGTCTCTGTGAGTGATCACTGTGGAGTCCCAACAAGCACAGTAGTACACAGCTTGGTGAGCCATTTTTACTGCACGGATTTTCAGAACAATTTGGCCATGGCCTTGTTTCTCTGACTCGTATTCATTAAATCCAGAATCTTTAGTGACCTTCCCATTGCTTGCATCAATGTACAAAATTCTCTGGAAAACCTCTCCTTCTTTTTTCAGGTACCAGTGAACGTAGTCTCCACCACATCTACTTATGTCTGTGCATGTAAACATCACTGATTTGCCTGTAGTTTTGGTGACTGAGATCTTTTCTTGAAGCACGCTGGCAGTCTCCCCTGCAGAGAATAATTA
Organism: Sardinella longiceps; assembly: GCA_027497455.2. Taxonomy (NCBI): domain Eukaryota; kingdom Metazoa; phylum Chordata; class Actinopteri; order Clupeiformes; family Clupeidae; genus Sardinella; species Sardinella longiceps. The sequence continues at coordinate 13,818 of JAODXP020001985.1, read as the reverse complement.
ACACAGAGTTACACTTGTATACAGTGTATAGGTAAAGTAAAATACTATCTGTTCAAAAAGGAGGATTTAACTTGATATGCCAAATTTCATTTAACTTAATATATACATATTATGCTATATTACCTCTATATATTTAAATTGAAGACTCTTGCATTGACTTCTTACCTATATAGAGGAGAAAAGTGAAATACAGCTTGAAGTTCATGGCTATTTTGGATGACATCTGTTTCAGGTACAGTCAGTGATGAGTTTGGAGCTACAAGCAGACAGCCATGAGGATGACACATGATCTTCTACAACTTCATGTCCCCAACAGGAGGGGTAGGTGTGGCCATTATGTACATTTGTGTGTGAGAGAGAGAGAGAGAGAGAGAGAGAGAGAGAGAGAGAGAGAGAGAGAGAGAGAGAGTGTGTGTGTGTGTTGTTTTCACAATATCAAAAACTGAATAGTATTAATAGTAGTATTAATTTAATTGGTGACACACAGATTAGGTATACATAGGCTATGTGTCTCTGCATCTGAGTCTTTAGTGGTTCACTTGCATAAATGTACAACATTCTCTGTAAACTCTTAGTATCATATTATTATTATTTATGTATCTAAACTTAACATAATATTTCTGAATTATTGCCTCATGTTTGCACATCAATATTTAGTTTACTTTGCTTTTTCCTAAAAGCGTTATTGTTTGCTGCATGGGGTACTTAGATTTGGACTGCAATGGGGTGAACATTGATTTGTGATGTATTTTATGAGCCTTTCTGTTTTATATGGTATTAATGTTCAGAGCTCCTGAATAAGCTGGGAGATGAAGATTGCTGTTTATGTTCAACTGTGATGAAGAATGCTGCTGGTATGATACTGTCACAGACACATAAAGATGGCAATATTATTGTATTTAGTTTAAATGTGAACACTTTGATCTGCCCTGAGATATACAGTACCTCTGGTTTTACATCAGCCCACTTTGCTGCTGCAGTTTTTGTGCAGGCCGGTAAGAGTCATAATGACTGTGGGAACCCGAGACTACAACCCAGCAGGCACAGTAGTATTCTGCAGCATGAGAGGACTTGACAGGGACTGTTAGAGTGAATTTATTTCAATTTTGCTCTGCTTTGAAGTCTTTATAATCATTTTCATTTGTTTTGGCTCCAGAGCTTATCGATACATATAAGACCCTCTTAAAATTCTCTCCATCCTTTTTCTGGTACCAGTGGATGTAGCTCCTACATTCGGATCCCTCATGTGTGCAGTCAATTGAAACCTCTTTTTTAGTCCCCACAGCTGCAGTCACACTGATGATGTCCTGACTGAGTATCTGAGCCTCCACCACTGAAAAGAACAAAATATGTGATGAAATGCCTTGGCCATCCCAAAGAAGAGTTCATGTAAGTGAGGGAAATTCATGTCAATGCATTTAACCCATCAGTGCTTTAGTGTCATACACATTTGTATTTTTGATAAACAAATATTCACAAACTGAACCCCCTTACATTTAACATCCCAGGCTACATTAGCATCCTACTTACAGTATATGACCACAATTTGGCTTTCACTTCAATTTACAAATGATATACTGTAAATCAATAGATTTCATCACATTTGATCTCACCTGTGATGAGAGCTGAAAATGCAAACCAATGGCATAGACCCATGGCTTTCTCAAGAGCTTCCAAAGACAGCAGAAATGTAAAAGCCGTTGCAATTAGCTCAACAGATGTGATATGTAGACCAGGAGGAGGAGTTGTGGCTTCATATCAAATATGCTGCCAGCCTCTTAGAGGACAGTCATTCATTCTGTGGTGGGGACAACAGGCACAAGGTATTACACAAAATTATTTGAGGCAATTATAAGGTAAATATTAAAAATTTTGTGTTTCCTTTGTACTCTGAATAAGTGGATGACATCAAAATACGTATTCCTACAGTTCAATACCTAAATGCTATATTCTGTACTATCAGATATTAGCAGTTCATGATTTCAGTTAAGAAAATTGCAAGCATATTATTGTTGGAAAACAAACAAATTTGAGGAGATGTAACTTGTAAAGAATCTTAGTACACTGGACATTCAATGGCTGATGAGATATTATAAGCTGGACTGATCACTTGTGTCTTTGTTTATAATGCAGAATATGATGATATGATATTCTGTCAAATGGAGTAAGCTGCTGTAAGTAGCCAGGCTAGCGCCCCTAATGCTTCAGCTCAGTATCACATTTTGCTCCAGCAAAATCAGGGATCTCATTAGATTAGGTTTCCTCCTGCGAAATTTGGCTGGGCGATTAGCAAACAGAGGACTCTGGCATGCCCAATATTTTTGAACTTCACAGAAAGCCTTTTGCCCATGGTTGCCATTGGTGCAGGCTATAACATAGGAGATGGTACACTAAAGTTAATCTTCTATACTCAAGGCATGACAACATTCTGTCCTTCAGAAGTTATAGTTGTACATGTGAACTTATTTCTATTTATTGGGATGAACCTGTGTTTTTTTATCAGCCAAAGTTGCTGCTGGAGTTTTTGTTATTCTCTCAGTTGTCGGAGCAAAAACTGTTATATTGTTCATGGCGGTGTGCAGCACTTGACCACTGTCTTTTACCGCTCACCTCCTGGTCTGCACACACCACCTACTGGTAATGTGCCACTTTTCCCTACTGTCCTGTACTGTCCTGTCCTGCACCACTGCCCTGTGCCCCTGACTGCTGCCCTCACACCGTTCTTACTGTTCCAAGTAATAGTGTCGAACTTAAGGTTTAGGGTTAGGGTGAGTAGTGTGGTGTGGTATGGGACAATACAGTGGTATAATTGTTTTGCCTCCTGCTGCCTCTAGTTTTTGTGCAGGCTGGTAACAAACTCTCTGACTGTGGGAGTCCCAGCAGGCACAGTAGTATTCTGCAGCATGAGAGGACTTGACAGGGACTTTTAGAATAAACTTATTTCCAATTTTCTGTGTTTTGAAGTCCTTATATTCATTTTCATTTGTTTTGGCTCCAGAGCTTAGATCTACATATAAGACCCTCTTAAAGTTCTCTCCGTCCTTTTTCTGGTACCAGTGGATGTAGCTTCTACATCCAGATCCCCCATATGTGCAGTCGATTGAAACCTCTGTTTTAGACCCCAAAGCTGCAGTCACACTGATGATGTCCTGACTGAGACTCTGAGCCTCCACCACTGAAAAGAACATAATACATAGCCTACGTGTTGACAGTAGAAATTCAAATTTTCAGAATAACCAGCTTGTCAAACTTTGGATTGTATTGTAACATTAGGTTTCCCCCCACAAAAAAGGAAGATTTTATAGAGCTACATATAGACTGTATTTAAAAAGGATTATTGATAATGTCTCACCTGTGATGAACACAGAACAAGCAAATAAAGACAGTGGACTGATCATTCTCCTCAGCTCTTGAAATGCAAAGACACAAAACCAGCAGATATGCAAAAGCAGTTGAGACTTTTAGCTCAGGAAATGTGACATGTGGCCCAGGAGGAGGAGTTGTGGTTTCATATCAAATGTACTGCCAGTCTATTACTATTCAAAAGGACACTCTCAGTATTTCCAGCGAGTTGCACTTTGAAATAAAGCTACATAAGCGCCTTTCCCATTGAGGAATATAGCGGGTTAAACACGCCTCAAGCGCGCTCCCCGCTGTTCCGTTCCCATTGAGGAGCCGTATTGCCGCATCAACTCGGCTCGGCTTTTCGACCCACCTCGGGGGGTTGTCTTTTTGCCGAAGCGAGTTCAATGGGAACGGACAACGACCCACGTCTGAAGTGGGCGTGACTGACAGCAACAGAGCAACAGCAGCATTAGAGTTCAGGCATTGACATTTAAACGCTTGGGCTAAAAAAAAAAAAAAAGAAAATTGCTAGGCTACCGTTTCAGACAGGTAACTGCAAGACTGGCTACGTTATCCAAGCAGGTTCTGTGGATTAAAAAGCATGGTCCTTTTGAGCAGTTTACAAGGACAGGTAGGTTTGTGGATTTCTACTTCTATAAATGCTGCTACCATTGAGGATTTTTAAAGCTAAATTGGTGGGTTTTGACTAGATTGTGAGCTTGTTTGTGAGATGGTCATGTCATGACAGTAGGCTGCTGGTGGTGCGAGATTGTGAGCTTGCGGTGACAGTAGCCTAGTTGTCAAAGTAGCTGCTTCATAATGTGATTTGATCAAGCCAAGTGTTGTTCATTCTCCATGGGTTTGCTTTCTGATTGTATGACCGGTTTTGCTATGCTTTTCGTGACTGGTTAGCTGCCTGTTGCTGCCTGTAGCTTAATTGCTAGTTAGACCACCGTATGGATTTGTTGTTTACATTCTCAAGTTTCACGTGGTTCAGATGAAAAAAGAGCAGCGCATAGGCTTAGGGACGGTCATAATGTGATTTATGGTTGATCAAGCCAAGTGTTGTTTATTCTCCATGGGTTTGCTTTCTGTTTGTATGACTGTTTTTGCTATGCCTTGAGTTACCAGTTAGCTGCCTATTGCTGCCTGTAACCTAGCTTAATTGCTAGTTAGATCTCCATATGGATTGTTTACATTCTCAAGTTCACGTGGTTCAGATGAAAAAAGAGCAGCGCATAGGCTTAGGGACGGTCATAATGTGATTTATGGTTGATCAAGCCAAGTGTTGTTTATTCTCCATGGGTTTGCTTTCTGTTTGTATGACTGTTTTTGCTGTGCCTTGAGTTACCAGTTAGCTGCCTATTGCTGCCTGTAACCTAGCTTAATTGCTAGTTAGATCTCCGTATGGATTGTTTACATTCTCAAGTTCACGTGGTTCAGATGAAAAAAGAGCAGCGCATAGGTTACGTCATTAAACCCGCCCGACTTTGCGTGTTACGTATTAGCTTTGTGCCTCTAGGTCAAACCCCCAGAACAGTCCAGCTACACGGCTTTGGGCAGGGGTTAGAATTGCGTTCCCATTGCTTGACGCGGGGTTGGACACGGTATTACGACCCGCCGTTATACCGCGTTGCAATGGGAAAAGGGCTATAGATAGAGATAGATAAATTATTTTATCAGCATTTACCATTTACACATCAAACATAAACATAAGCACACAGACATATGAAAATCTACACAAAATACATACATGCATACCACTAGAGTTAAATAATGTTGTTTCATTAAAGTAACATTTGTGGCAACAATCACTCTGACTGTGGGAGCCCCAGCAGGCACTGAAGTATTCTGCAGCATGAGAGGACTTCAGCTTTGGGATTTTTAGAGTGTATTTATTGCCGTTTTTCTCTGCTTGGAACTCCCTTTGATAACCAGGATCAATTGTTTGCTTCCATCACCTATTGCTATATTCAAGACCCTCTTAAATAACCTCACTCACGTCAGATGTGCTGCATGCATACACATTATTTTACCTGAGATGAAAACAGAATATGCAAATAAAATGTGTGGTCTGATCATTTCCCTCCATGCTTCAAATTCAAAGGAATGAAAACAGCAGTATCTGTGAATGTCAATGATATTAGCTCAACAGATGTGATATGTAGACCAGGAGGAGGAGTTGTGATTAGGGCTGGGCGATAAAACGATAGCGATATGAATCGCGATAGACACATACTCGATAGCAATAGAAAATGCGCTCGATAGAACTTTCGATAGAATTTTTTTCGGATTCTAGCTCCGCTCTGTCCACATACAACAGGAGCGCTGCGCTTGGCTGCGCTCTACCAGAAAGGGCACGCACTGACTGTTTACTAGTTAGCTGCTGCAACTCAGACTTTGCTTTTCATGTAGCCTGAAACTAGTCAAAGATACTTTCAGCTGATTCATGTTCTGATTTAGTAATGCAGGGCAAGCGTAATTAATAACTGTGAGTGATTTGTTTGAAAAGTCAGAAAGGCCTGATGAACAACACTGTTCACTGTTGAACTTGTAAAGTAGCCTACCACAGCTGACAGCTAACGGTGCACATGACGTTACTGGCTGCAGGGACAGATTTTAACGATGTTAGCGCACAACGCTAGCAAGGTAAACATACAACAGACAAAGCTCAAACTACCAAGTATGGTCAGCAACCTACTGAACACATTGAAGCTGAATGATTTTGCAATCTTACCTTAATCAAACTCCCTGAAGTAATCCATGTTATCAAGTAGCCTTGTGTGAAGTGAAAGGCATACCAGTGTACCAAAACAAACTTCGTTTTGAAGTCACATTATGCTAACAAGTCTGCCTCAAAACAGTAGCCACATAGGCTACAATGTAAACCATACAAAGCCCCTCTCTGATTGGCCTATGCAATAGAAGAATAACATAACATATTTTAGTTAAAATATGTATTGGTAGGCCTATTTATTCAGCTTATATTTCAGTGTGGGAGAGACATTAGACTTCTCCTCTTAAATTATTATTTTTTTTGACTTGCCTACTAATTTTAAATTTTATTTAAGGGAGAGAATGGGCTAGGCCTACTTCAGGAGTTAAAAGAACCCTAAAATAATAGGCTACTTTAAAGCAGAATTCAACCCTGAAACAACATTGTGCTCAAACACTATATTTTACCATTATATATTTTATATATTATTATATTTTTATACATGACAGTGCTGAGTGCTGGCATTTAATAACTCTATATTAAAAATAAAATATAAACCTAAAAATTTTTTTTTAAGGTGTTTTGTGCACCTGGGCCCATTTAAATACGTCATTAAAAAATTCAATAATTATCGATATCGACCAATATACTGAGCCTATATCGTGATAGAGATTTCAGCCATATCGCCCAGCCCTAGTTGTGATTGCATATAAAATACTTCCAGCGTATCAATAATTTTGGGGGGCATTCTCAGTATTTCTTTCTGTGGCAGGAGAAACCTGAATGGTATATAGGGGACATAGAGAGGAATTGTCAGGTAATTCCTACTTTTCTTTTTATTATGTGAAATAATGTATAATCCTTAAAATAGCTTGTCAGTATTCGATATGGAGTCATAGGTAGACTACATTAAAATCAAAGGAAAAAACTAATTTGGAGCTAAATTAATCGTTGGTTGTTGTAGTCAATACTTCAAGCTGGACTGTGATGGGTTGATTGTAAATTGTGCTTATCTGTGATGCAGAATGTACACTTTCCATATAGGAGTAACTCAAGTAGATGTTAAAATTAACCTTATGCTAAAATGTACTGTATACTAATTTAAAGTAAATTTTCTTTTTTTTCTCTCTCTGATATTAATTTGATCTGCTGCTGGGGTTTTTGTGAAGAGTGTGTAATAGTCACTCTGACTGTGGGAGTCCCAGCAGGCACAGTAGTATTCTGCAGCATGAAGGGACCTCAACATAGAGATTTTTAGAGTGTATTTATTTCCTTTTTTCTCTGCGTCAAAATCTCTCTGATAACCAGGATCAATTGTTTTGCTTCCATCACTTATTGCTATATACAAGATCCTCTTCAAGCTCTCTCCCTCCTTTCTTTGGTACCAGTGGATGTAGTTCCAACACCCAGATCCCCCATATGTGCAATGAAGTGAGACTGGTTTGTTCCGCTTTACAGTCAGACTGAAGGTCTCCTGATTGAGTTCCACGGCCCCCAACGCTGAAAAGAGCAAAATATAAGATCAATATGCAGAAATGCCTATACGAGTCTCAAGATTATGTGTACAAGAAACTTGTATTGTAATAAAGAAATTCACAAGCAACTGGACTGTAATTCACATTCAGTATCTCTGATCACATGGACATTGTATTAGCTAACCATTTGGACACATTATTTCAAACCATCAGATATATTAGTAGTAGTAGATATATTAAAAGTATGCATAATGCGATAATTTTCTGTAGATTTAATCTGGCTTCATGATCTCACCTTTGATGAGAACAGAGAGTACAAATGGGTCATTCCATGTCAAATCACCGAATGTCCCCGCTCGACCATCTCAGATATGGCTGAAAAAATTCCAGGAGGTTCACACATCTCCCATTGGGAAAACTGTAGAATTTTAGCTCCCAACTCCTTATCGTGTTGTCGTAAAAAAATATTTTGTCAACTAACCCCAGACCTGTTTTGAGCAGAGTTTTTTGGGAGCCAATTTCAGAGGGCTGTATCTTGAAAAGTATTCAAGGTAGGTCCTTCAAATTTTCAAGGGTCAATGTCTGGCACCAGTACTTGTAGAATGTGGACTTTTACATGTCTGCTTTTGGTTTATCAACGATTTCTGGGGGCTTGAATTTGCCTGGAATTTTTACACTACCCTCTGTGGCAGCATGTTTGAAGGACTGTGGAAAGTGCAATTTCAAAGACAGAAACTTGATATTACACATACACCTTCCCATATATGTGTTGTACTTTGTAGTCTAAAACTGATCTTCTGTGATGAGCAGTTTGGAAGATATTGAAGTTTAAAAATGGGAAAAATAAATTTGGTACCGTTTTTGGCATCTTATACCAAAAAAATGACAGCATCCACAAACATAGAATTTACTTTTTAGAAAGTCTAGATGTCTGTTTTTAACATATCAAAAATTTGTGATGGTGTTTTGCCTCATTTTTGCAAAATGATTTTTTGAAAATGGGATGTTCGCATGCACTCACAGCACTCATGGGCCATGAAGCCATTTTCAAATGCTAACAAAATGCTCTGGATTCATGACACACAGCTTAAACTCAACAAAATGCTTCACTTGATGCATGGTTAACTATACCCGAAAGATGACCTTTACACAACCTTTATATACTGAAATATTGGAGCTCCAACTTATGCAACAACTTGTGCTTGTTTCATTTGTTTTTTTAACATAATTTAGAAGAAAAAACAAGATGTGTGCTTCAGTTAGTATCATACATACATATATTTATCTATGATAAGAATTGTCTTTGACAATCTAGTAGATTTGATTATTTTTATTATTATTATATTATTATATTGTTATTATCATCAAACGTTTTGAATTTGAATGTATCATATTCAATATAATGCTGGTAACTTTGGGACAACTTAAAGTTCAAGCCAGACATTGACAAGAGTTGTCTCAAAGCTACCTGCTTTTTAAAATGTGATAAATTCAATAAGAGTGATAAATAATAAATTAACAATAATCAAATATAGACTGTCAAAGACTCTTCTTATCATCAATATATATATATATATATATATATATATATATATATATATATATATATATATATATATATATATATATATATAATACTAACTATAGCACACAGGTTGTTTTTTCTTCTAAATTATGATACAACCTAAACGTTTTCAGTGAAAACAAGTTAAATTTTTCCCCCTTATTGGAGCTCCAATATTTCAGTATATAAAGGTTGTGTAAAGGTCATCTTTCGGGTATAGTTGACCATGCATCAAGTGAAGCATTTTGTTGAGTCTGAGCTGTGTGTCATGAATCCAGAGCATTTTGTTAGCATTTGAAAATGGCTTCATGGCCCATGAGTGCTGTGAGTGCATGCGAACACCCCATTTTCAAAAATCATTTTGCAAAAATGAGGCAAAACACCATCACAAATTTTTGATATGTTAAAAACAGACATCTAGACTTTCTAAAAAGTAAATTTTATGTTTGTGGATGCTGTCATTTTTTTGGTATAAGATGCCAAAAACGGTACCAAATTTATTTTTCCCATTTTTAAACTTCAATATCTTCCAAACTGCTCATCACAGAACATCAGTTTTAGACTACAAAGTACAACGTGCATATGGGAAGGTGTATGTGTAATATCAAGTTTCTGTCTTTGAAATTACACTTTCCACAGTCCTTCAAACATGCTGCCACAGAGGGTAGTGTAGAAATTCCAGGCAAATTCAAGCCCCCAGAATTCGTTGATAAACCAAAAACAGACATGTAAATGTCCATATTCTACAAGTACTGGTGCCAGACATTGACCCTTGAAAATTTGAAGGACCTACCTTGAATACTTTTCAAGATACAGCCCTCTGAAATTGGCTCCCCAAAAACTCTGCTCAAAACAGGTCTGGGGTTAGTTGACAAAATATTTTTTTACGACAAAACGATAAGGAGTTGGGAGCTAAAATTTTGCAGTTTTCAAAATGGGAGATGTGTGAACCTCCTGGAATTTTTTCAGCCAAATCTGAGATGGTCGAGCGGGGACATTCGGTGATTTGACATGGAATGACCCAAATAGATAGAGTAGTAGACCCATAGTTTTTTCAGATGCTCGAAATATAAAGAAACCAGTTCTGGAGCCTGCATTTGGAGGCACTGACTCCACAGAGGCACTATAGGTGGACCATGAGGAGGAGTTATGTTGTCATCGAGCCTATCATAGAGGGCATTTTAGCACTTCTCCACTCCTCGGTAGGAGCTAAAAGGTAAATATAGTGCATGTCACCTGACGGATTTGTCAGAGTGCTGAGTGATATCTTACACTAAGCTTATTGAATTAAGATATTCTGCTTCATACCGTCAGGTTAACATCAGGAGTCACTTCCTGTTTTATTTTAGCTTTCTTTGGTACATTCGGGGCCACATATTTCATTGGTGTTGATTGATTTATGAGGTAGATTATTAAATTGGACTGGCATGGATTCATGTTGAATGTTGAATTGTTCACAATACTGTGCTGTATTCTAACCATCAGTCTGACTGAAGCAACTCGAATGAACTACTGTAGATATTTGCTTTGAAAAAATTCTAAGCAAATAACATTCAATAACATCCAACATTCAATCAAGATGTTTGTGTGTGTGTGTGTGTGTGTGTGTGTGTGTGTGTGTGTGTGTGTGTGTGTGTGTGTGTGTGTGTGTGTGTGTTGTTTGTCATGTCACACCAATAGGTAGGGGAGAAGAGAAAGTGTGTTGTATTACTTGAGAGACATTAGTAGCAGAAATTTCCTAAAAAATAAAACCCTGACAGGACTGACAGGTATATTCGCACAGCTTGGGCTAATTTGGAAAGCGACTAGAATTAGACCTTAAAAATATTGGCCGATAAATTATCGGCTGAAATTCCAACATCGATATAATAATAAATAATATTTTATTTTTGCACTCATCAGCCACTAATATATCGGCCGCCGATATATTGTGCATCTGTAGTGATCTTATTTCCAGTATGTGAGATGAACTTCTGTGAGATGAACCCTGCAACACTGTCACACACAGTGATGGGGACTTGGACTTGAGACTTGGACTTGGACTTGACTTAAGTCGCTCATTCTGGTGACTTCAGACTTGACTTGGACTTGCCCTCAATGACTTGAGACTTGACTCGGATTTGAGCCTTGTGACTCGTGAACAATGTTCATGTCACAGAAGTGTTCATTTAATTATTTCGTTTTTTCTGATGTTTTGTTATGCATAGCACAATATTTCCTCTTAGGTGCAATGTACCTCATGCATACAACTGCATTCTAAATTTTCTCAGGTCTAACATTACAGCTGATTCGTCAATAGCAGATCGTGTGTATAATTATGTCCACCCTCAACCTGTCAAAGGGATTTTTCCCCCCCCAAGATTCAAAAAGGCTCGAGAAAAGGAGTAAAGAGTCCAAGCAGGAAATCTATTATTATATTTTAGTGCAATCTCCAATATTCATGACTCATAACCATATGGTAATATGGAAAAAAATAATACAAATTCTGTGAAAGCGGTGTGCTTCTGAAAAATATTGTGAGATTTTGGTCATACCGCCCAGCTCTACTGCAATAATAGATGATATTCCAGAAATGCATCATCATCTCTGACAGTATCTGATGAGAAAACAAATTTGAGCCATTTGAGACTTGAGACTTGACATGGACTTGGGAGGCTCGAGACTTGACTTGAGACTTGACTTGGCATTGCCCCTCAGGACTTGAGACTTGACTTGGACTTGAGTACAAAGACTTGAGACTTGACTTGGACTTGGAAAAAATGACTTGTGAACATCACTGCTTCTCACTTTAAAGGAATAGTTCACCTCTTTATGAAAATTGGTTATTCACCCCCTTACCTAGGGTTACATATGTGGGTAAGAGTATTTTGGTCTCAGTGTATGCGTTGTCCTAGTCTGACAACCCCAATTTTGTTTTTGTAAAGAGTTGTTATCTGGCAACATTACATCCAGCTATAGCTATGCTAAGCTAAAGCTAAAAAATAGGGGAAATGGGGTTGCCATACTACAGTAGGAAAACACATGCAGTGAGACCAAAATTCTTTTACCTACATATGTAACCCCAGGTAAGGGAGTGAATAACCAATTTTCAAAAAGAGGCAAACTGTTCCTTTAAGATATATAACAACAATTTAAGAATTTTTAATTAACTTCTCACTTTAACATATATCACAACATTAGTAACTAGTTTGATCTTTTCATGACAGCCAGTTATAGGCCTAAATCTAATCTAATGCACAATTAAACTCACCTCAACATGCCTTTTACAGTCATTCAAACCACTATGGACAATACTGAATTCACTGCTACAAACAGTGCATCTGGCGAATTTGTCATTATTTTTCACTCTTATCAGGCAAGGCACACACTGACACACAGACAGACACTCCTTGCATTAATAGATAGGGGGGGGGGGGGGGGGGGCGGACATACAAGATGTTGTTTTCGAAACCTTTGCCCACGCCTGTACTCAAAGAGAGAGAAAGGCAAGGCAAGTTTATTTATATAGCGCATTTCATACACAAAGGAAATTCAATGTGCTGAAAGTGGTGTGACGTGCACGTGTGAGTGCTTTTCAGTGTTGAAGACAGAAAATGAAAGTAGCTGTCTGCTATCTACCATCTGTTGTATGAGCTGCAGTTTGAAGCAGATTGCAAAGCATATGAGACAATTCCTGTCCTAAAGTCTGACTTCATCAACTTTCGACATAATTTTGCATTTGGTAAGAAAACTTTCTTTGGTTGAATTAAAGAGCAACATAGAAGTTGATTTGTCAGAGAATTTATAGTTCAGAAACGTTTAAGAATAATTTGGCAATTACACGACACAGCGAACTGCCGGGAATTTTTATCTATTTTATTTATAAGTTACTTTTAAGAAATTTTAAGGAGTCTTTTCTGTCTTTCACTAATTGTCCCTTGCTAGAGCAAAGATGTCTCACCTACAATCATGTCCTATAATACTTAAGTGTGTAAAACATTGTTAACCGCTTTGCTCTACCAAATGTAATCACACTGTCACCTATTTAAATCGTCTCGTTTAATTTGATCATGAAATGACGTGTTGGTTAACAGTAAAAACTTTGTTAGCTAAAATAGGAAGCTGTAGCTTAAAACTGGTGTTAGAGGCAAGAAAAGCTGTCCGCTGGTAGTCTTCTTTTATAGTTTGTACTACAGGAAAGTTGCCATCAATAGGTCTTACGCACCAATTATACTACTGTCTGTTTCAAACTAAATAAATAATTATTAGGCTTAAAAATCCTTAAATATCCACTAGGCCTATGTTTTATATTAAAATTAATTAATCCTTATGGATATTATTGATCAGTTTAACCAATTTAACCTATTAATGTCATCTTAGGTAAATTCTGTTTCACAATGTTGATAAAGTCTGTTAAGAAAAACGACCTACTAACTCTGGGTATTAGGCCTACTTCTGCTCAGTTTTTGCTGGTGCTGGTGCTGGTTCATTTGTTTATCTGTCTGCAAAAATACTCAAAAACTGCAAAGACTGCTGCCTAAATGTGGATTAAATCTGAAGACAACAAAGGACGATAAGATTAAAAAAAAAAAAAACTGAGGTTGTAATTAAACTACCAGTTTTAATCATTAGCCTAATTACATTTAGTCAGGTCAAAATAAGCAACTTCGCGATAAAGGTCACTACCAAACTTTTTACACATGATTCTATAGTGCTTTTTCGCGTATAATCCATTTCTG
>JAODXP020001981.1:0-25504 GCA_027497455.2 Sardinella longiceps | reverse complement strand
CACGATATCTATGAATACCGATCATATTCTGATTATTGAGGTGCGTTCTGGTCATGTAAACACCTTAATCCCATTATGATCGCATTATTCACCTTTTGGAATCTTCACAGACGAAAAGAATCACGTATGGAACTTAAACGATAGTTGAAAAAGATTCTTCAGAACTTTGGTGAAACGTCGCTACTCTGTTAATCAGAATATGCAATGTTGCATGTAAACGGGGAATATGAACGGAATATTCTATTAGCCGCTCATGTAAACAGCATAATCAGAATATGGTCATATTCAGAATATGATCAATAGTCAGAATATTAATGTCCATGTAAACGCAGTCAATGTCGATGGTTTAATTCCAGTTTAATCGGTTCTTATCTTCACTTTTCAATGAGTGTGTTCCTGGCTCCCATAACTTGTGGTGGTGGTGGGGTTGACGTTAGTTTCAACTAATCCAGTACAGCTCAATCCTTGTACGCTCCTTCTACTTCCCATTCTGATGGAAACGTGGGACTTTGTATCTTCCCTAGAATTGACAGCTACTCCAGAAAATGCGTAATAGCCATAAACATGTACATTAACAGGGCATAAATGGACTCTGACAGATTAATTTCAACTACAAGCCAAGTGCTACTAAACCACAGGCGATTTCTTCGTCAACAATCGGAGGTTTGCGAGCTGTGACAGGCCTGTTAGTCGCTAGCGATTACTAGTGGCAAAATTGGTATTACAATACAAATAAATAGGCATCAGGGCCGTGGCTAATTTTTAGCATGCTAATTTGGGTTGATATCTCAGCAGCTGAGTACATGGTCGTATTTTTTGTGTGATGACTGCATTTGTTTCTTCACATTCTCCTGTTGCATTTTGTTTATTTTTTCATATTTCAAACTTCAATTCTTACACAATACACCTTTAACATTGAGAGAGAATACTAACATAGCATGAAGAATATGCACAGATAGGCTAACATAATGTATCGATTTAATGAATTGTAACTCTTTACCTTTACACACAGGGGATTTCGCACTGGTTGTAGACACAGAAGATACAGGTGCATCTTTGTTAAACAAAAACACAATATTAGTCTGTAGCTGTAACATGATTTAAATGTATGTTTAGTCATTACATGTACATAATGTCAACGTAGTGACACAAGGGCGTAGGTTTAGTCTCTTAGCATTGGTGGGGACAACATTGGATGCATTTTTATCCAATTAATCTTCTAACTTACATAAACCAGGAGAAAAAGAAACAATAATGCTATTCCACACCTCCTTCAATGTCAGCTGTTTATGACACCACATACTTATTCTTTCCCCATCTCATGACCCTCCTCCATTATCTCTGTTACAGAGAAGCATGGTCTTTAGCCTACCAAAAACTTCAACAACTAATACAGAGTAGTGGTGCAACTACTTTCTTACAGTGGTACACGGTTTTCTTTCTTAATGGTACAACTACTTTCCTTACTTTCTTAGCTGCTGCTGCTGCAACGTGTTTGAGTTGATGAGTTCGGATGGCATCGGACAAGCCTAGGCCTAGCCTACTAGATGTTAGCAGAAAAACACGAATAGCCTAAGCGTTTTGTGCTCAAATAAGCAATTTAATCCTTTGTTCACTTAGATGTTTTTTTTTTCTCCTTTCTAAATTATTGGAGGGGAAATTCAGCTGTCGTTCAACATTGGTGTTGATGTCACGTCACTCGCGTACACCATAAATCTATGCCCTTGCTCTGACCCCATTTGGAAATGCATCTAATAACAGTTAGGCTAGTTGCACATAGCAAAAACGAGACATTTGTGATGAAAGTAGGCCCAAACACAAAGTCTGCATGCAGCTTAACTCACACACTCTTCTCACCTTTTTCACCCCTGACATGCGAGCTGGGTTCTCCATACACCTCCACCTCACACAGTGTGAGGTACTCCGACCGTCCTGGAATGACCACATTAACCCAGCGACCCTCCATGCCATTACACTTGAAGACCTTGGATTCTCCAGCAGGGATATTCAGCACAGCACAGCTGAAAACGGGTAAAATGTGGTGTTATATTCTTTGTAGTAGTAATCACAGGACACCGACATACTATCCAACTTCAACTTTATCTACTTCAGGGCAGCAGTAACCTGGTTCTCACGCAGATAATTCAATGTGCCTGTCACATACTACTTGCTACGTCATACCTGTTAACATCCCGCCCCACAATAGACTTGTTTCACACCTCAACATTCCGAGGTTCTAAAAGCATTCCATGGTAGTAAACTGAACATTCTATCATTGAAATGCATTGGATTTATGCCTCTTTCTGACTTGAAAAAAATGGGTAATAACATTTAAAATAGGTCTAAATTCACTTTCTTTCAAATAATACACATTTGAAGCACACAAATTTGGAGGTCCCGAGTAGATAAAAGTGGTTTTACATTTATGTGCATGAAGCTTCAAACTATTCTGGACCTCCCAATTTGTGTGCTTCAAATGTGTATTATTTGAAGGAAAGTGAATTTAAACATGTTTGAAATGTTATTATCCATTTTTTTCAAGTCAGAAAGAGGCATAAATCCAATGCATTTCAATGATAGAATGTTCAGTTTACTACCATGGAATGTCGGAATGTTGAGGTGTGAAACAAGTCTATTGTGATTGGATCTATGGCATAGAGGCGGGCTCGAGACCCTTTCTGTGTTTGTAAACATTCCGTGTTCTAACATTCTATAAACTGCAACTGGAGGCAGAAAGCCTCCAGAAGCTATCAGAACCAATACAAAAGTGACCGTTTTAAGCACTGTCTTTTAATGCTTTCTCAACAGCTAATCCTACATTTTATAATTTTGGCGTAATCTATCAGATGTATACTAAATAATACCCAACTACAGTAGCGATCCTGTATGCCTTACAGTGTTTACAAATTGTATGAGTTAAGGTGCACTTCAAGAGAAATGCGCTTAATCCTATGGGAAAACGACTAACTGTGGAGATCCACTGGTCACGTCAAGTATAACCGGCGTCGCGATTTCAGTTCATTTTCAATGGAGCACGTCAAATCGTCCTGCAAAGCATTGTGGGATGGCAGCGCGTTCATCCGTCACGTCAAAAGTTGGGCTCGGCTCAACATTATGCAAATCAAGGCGTCAAACGCAGCCTTATTAGCCAATGCCAGTACAGCGTCGTGTTTGAGCCGTTGGAATCAACCAAACAGGAGCAGGAAAGAGCAGCCAACTGAAATTTGAAATGACACGCCTCCTGTAAACAACGCAGGGGACTCGCGTTTTGCTAGAAACGTTGACGTGGTTAGTGGATCAGCACCGTAACAGTGGAGATCCACTGGTCACGTCAAGTATAACCCGGCGTCGCGATTTCAGTTCATTTTCAATGGAGCACGTCAAATCGTCCCGCAAAGCATTGTGGGAAGGCAGCGCGTTCATCCGTCACGTCAAAAGTTGGGCTCGGCTGAACATTATGCAAATCAAGGCGTCAAACGCAGCCTTATTAGCCAATGCCAGTACAGCGTCATGTTTGAGCCGTTGGAATCAACCAAACAGGAGCAGGAAAGAGCAGCCAACTGAAATTTGAAATGACACGCCTCCTGTAAACAACGCAGGGGACTCGCGTTTTGCTAGAAACGTTGACGTGGTTAGTGGATCAGCACCGTAACGTTAGTAAAGGGGCCTTCACATGACCACCGTTGAAAAGCTCAGCTCGTCCTTAACGCGACGCTTGATCCAAAATGTTAATTCTGCATTTCTGCATATACCAGAGGCTAGGAGAGCTGTAACATAGATGAGATAGCCTGCTAGTTTATTTATGCTAAAAACACTACTTCAACGCTGAAAGGTCAGCGTCAAAAGGGTCGAAGTTCAAGCATGTTGAACTTTGAGCGCCGCGTTAAAAACGCCGACGCCGGCCACAACGCGACGCCGAGACCCAAGCGGCAGCTTTTGACGCTTCTTCATAGAGAAATCGTTGCCCAACGCGCGTCACAAGCTTTTTGAAGCTGTTCATGTGTAGGCACCTTAACGTCACTTAACAAGGTAGGCGATCTACCGTCAGCTAACAAGCTAGCGGGTTATTCGGTGGTAAAGTGTCGCTTTTAGGCGTAGTGTTAAAGTGATACAAAATCCCTATGTTCAGTTAAGTATGTGGAGACTGTCGATAAGTTTGTTTGCTTTGACAAGTGGTTTAAATCGAGAGAGGTCGCTCCGGTGGCTGTAGGCATCACTACGTTATAGATAGCCACCTGTGCTACTTTCAGTCTCTGAACTTTGGGTACTCGTTCAATCATGTTGGTGGACATATATTTTGTTGCTTGTGAATCATATCGTGTTAAGAAATAGATTTTTGAGTTATATTATGATGACAAGCTATATTTTCAAAGATGGGGAAAGTTTTCAAATTTACAGCCATGTCTATCAGAACAGACGATTTTCTGCCTCCAAAACTCAACTCCTGGAATTGTGACGTAGCTTCAAAAAGGGTAAACTGAGACTTCGGGCTCAACAAAGCTCTACCAGACCCTCGTGCGAGCTCACGAAGTTGAACGAAGATCCACGAAGTACGAAGGGTCTGTGTGAGAACCAGGCTAGGGCAGCAGCAGGTTTCAAGTACATCACTGATACATCACAGTGCACTTCTTCTCCCCCCCACTAATCAATCAAACGTGAATAACGTTGACACCTAGTGGTGTGGCTGTAGCTGTAGACACAACATGTTAAACGTGTTAAAAACATCACTTACACTGGGTTGCTGTTTCCTTCATCTTCAAGGGAGTTACCAATCCTGAGCTCAGCTCCACGCAATCTCTCTGAGCAGCAGTCTCCTCTGTTGGTGATGACCACAGAGTCTACTTTGTATTTCTGCAGGAGATCAACTCTCCACCATGGCTTAAATTGATGAGCAGTGTGCGTGCAGGAGGCATCCTCGTAAAGGAGCCCAATTGAGTTTCGGTTACCATCAATGGCATTAGAGGCACGTCCCCCAATTCCACTTGGGTCCTCTGATGAAGACTGGGTTGCTTTTCCACCAAGAGCAACATTACGAACTATTCAAATGAAAGACAAACATGCTTAAATATTTTGGAGCTTCACAGAATTTTTTTTACATTTATGCACCAGATCTAGCCTACTTAAATTCCCGTGCCAAAAAGCTCAAATTGGGGTTGCCAGACAAGGAAAACGCATGCACAGAGAACAGAGTTCTTTTACCCACATATGTTACTCCAGGTAGAGGATGAATAACTATTTTCATAGAAAGGTGGCATATCCCTAACCTGACTCTGCCAGATGTACTTCCTTCCGCAATTCCATCTGGGAACCATCCGTTGAAGAAATTTTTGTTCGTTAGTTTCGTTTGTTTAGTTTTGGCTGATTGGATAAGGCATCTGTCTATCACCACCTATGTTGGTGATAGACGGGTCAAATCAACCAATCGGACCAATGAAGCATATGACGTGCTAACCTGCTACTCGTTGCGCCACACCTCAACTCACCTCAAAGCCAACGCTGATTGGTTAGTTTGTTTGGCAACCTGCTCCAAAGTCAATGGAGAGTAACCAGACTGTAGCCTGGCGATGCCATCCTACGTACCTCCGCTAAACATTTTATCTCTGCACGTAGTCTGGAATAAACCCCCCTTCCCGCCTTTCTCTCGGTTACTCTACGGCTTAGCCAATCAGCACACAGTTTAGAGCGATGTCTCAAAATTGTGTAGTCCACAGGATAGGGACGCGTTTGTTATTCTCTCCCCCGCTTTCGAATTACATTCACAAAATTGGTACATGACATTAGCATCCATGATCTTGAGGATTTATTGCCACTACGATGTCAAAATAGATCAGAACTTGCGATAATACTGTTATTACTGAAAGCGAAAGTTGTAGGCATGAGAGCCAGGCGAGCAAATACGTCATATCCAAACGGAAACCTATTTCAATTGCGTTGGGCCAGACTGTATGACATAGTCAACAGTCGCTTTCGCCCAGGCTAACCAGACTGGGCTGCGAGTGAAGAACTGAAGCTGAACCAAGATCATTTTGGTCTCACAAGGCTAGCATATCCCTAGCCTGACATAGCCCGCCCTTAATACTACTTTTCATCCATATTCATGGTCTGGAGACGGTCTTCTGGGGAGGGTTTAGGCTGTTAACAAACAACTGGACAATCAGCGAGGCTGATTGGACGAGCTGTCCAATCGTTTCCAACCAGAACACACTCCCCCCGCCCTATAATCGCTGCAGGTTAAAGAACCTCCAGACCATGGATACGGATGAACAGAAGTATTATGGGCAGGCGATGTCAGGCTAACATATCCATACCCCCACCAGATATTAGTCAGGTTTACATGGACATTTCTAATCAGAATAGAAACTGAATAAATGAACGCGCTGAAAACGCTTCTGATAATTGCTCAGAATATGAGATAGCTGTTTCACACTATCAAAACACTAAAGGAATTCTCAGATTAGATTAGAACATGGATTATCTCACACAGTCTATTATGAATGTATAAACTCTCTTACCTTCACTCACAGTGGGTTTCACACTGGCTGTAGATGCAGAAGTTACAGAGGTATCTTTAAACAAAAACACAACTTTAGTGTGATACTAGCCTGGCGTTGCCTGCCTACGTACTTCTGCTAAAAAGTCTTAAGCTACAGACCAAGGGGATGGCAAATTTGCCAGGCTAGTGTGATACCATTACATTCTTTTTTTCCCAGCTGGTCGATTGAAGTATAATATGACAGATGCGTTCTTGTTTGGCTCAGGAATATGATGGTTGTCTCATGATAACTGCTGTGGAAATGGTAGGGTGTATCACTGTTGGACACAATTTTTTATCACACCAATTACACTCATAAATGCCGCTAACGTAGGCAGAATCTCTTTGTCCATCTTAAAGGATTCATGGCTTAGGGTGGACATTGGGATTCAGCCATGGACCCTCTTCTATCTGCAAACTCAAAGCACCTTCTGTTCCCCCTGCTTCAAGAAAACTGGCACTTCTGTTTCTTTACCCTCATGACTATGTGACCCGGACAAATTTGGAGATGGTGAGAAGGAGATGGTGATGAAGAGAATTGTCTGACAAGACTGAATACCCCCAAAAAGTTGTGAAAAGTTCATAATGTTTAAAAGACAGCTTTGGTCAATTTCAACTATCCTTTCAAGTATCCTTGCACCAAATCCTGAGTCCTATGCACAAGGTAGTTGTGCAGTAATGTAGGTACTGCTGGTGCGGTGAGCCGGGGCCTGCAGATTTGTCTCCCATGCTGTGGGGGATCGGGTCGAAACCGGTAAATGGTCAAACGGACCTCTGCTACATTGGTGCCATTACCAGATGGGAGAGAGGATTCATGAAACCAAGCTTAAACTTAGTGCATAGGCAGCTGCTTGTGTCAAAATTTGAGGTGAGAATACCAGTTGTGTCATAGTAACAAGCTTATTTATAAGTTGTGCATCAGATGTGATGAAAATGGCTGACACGCAGAGGCAACTTCCTCAAGATTTACGCAAGTGATTACAGTTGAGAAAATATGTGTACAAAGTAATAACAGAAACAATATGAAAGTTGCAGATCTGTCCAACATTGCCTTCCTAAACTGCAGGCATTTATCTGGCATTAGATTACCCCGTTGTGCTTCTTACATCCTGATTCCTGCCTATAAGTACAATAGTATTGTGTTATGTTTGTGTTGTGCATTTTTATTATCGCCATGAGAAAAAATTGTCTTTGCCTTGGTCTGTTTTTGCCTGTCTGTTTATGTGCAAGATCATTTTAAAATGGATTTGAAATAAACTAAAAGAATATAAGTAAACAAAGCAATTAGGTCAATGTTAGCAGTATTTTCCCAATTTTGTTTTGTTATATCTTAAAAGAAAGAAGCACAGTAGAACTTACCTGAATGGAACAAATTCAGAACAAGAATCCCAAGAAATCTCGCAGATATATGAGCCATGGTCACAAACTGTTATATTTGATCAAACACTTCATGCAATGGTTGACGCTAAATCAGAGATGTATAGTCAAATGGTCAAAATGATGAAACGGATGAAATAGTCACTTCCACTTCTCACCGCTTCCTGTTCTGATGCATAAGAAGATGACTTCAGAATATGATCTTTCTTTGTCACACTGACACACAAATTATAGCCCTGTATATCAAACATTCCTTGGCAGATCAACCAGTTTTTTAGCCTGACAAGCCAAACTATCACATAAAATGTATAGTCTGACTACGAGTGATAGACCCTCGGGTAAGATGGCTAAAACCCATCAGAGCAACTAACAAGCCGATTCACTAATGGTAAAGCCTGCCCAATGACTACCTGTCCAGATAAAACGTTGTGAGTGGCTAAACACTGCAATTTTCGAATACAACCAGCATTGTGATTGTATAGACAGCTCAGATCAAGATAAGGATAGGATAGAAACCAACAATAACATGGCACGTTGGCCAATAAAGTAAGACAACATTTAATTCAAACAAATTGTTTGACTTGGCATAAACCATTCAGCCAGACGAAAAAGGGCACGATCACAGGAAAAATGACATCAAGCCAGTCAGTGTCAAAAAAACAAAACAAAACAAAACACTGTCATCTTCAGACCAAAGCTCAGTGTCAGTCAAAATGACGTCAGAGTAACCTTAAAGTCTGTCAAAGTCAAGTGCCTCAGAGAAATCCATGTCAGCTGAAACTGCTTCAAAGGCCTCAGATGAAAAGGGCTCAGACTACAAGACACACTCCTCACTCAATAGAGAGCAAGTTGTGTTTAAACATCCCTAAAGTATCTGTTTAAAAACTCAAGGACAATAAATCATGTTGCACAATGCTATACTAGGGTTGCCACCTGTGTCTGACAAAAATCCTGTAAATTTTGACCACCGAATCAACCTTTTTGTTTGTAATCAACGGCGCCCTTTGCACATCTAACCCAAGATAAAAAACACCCTTCTACGCTGCAATTGTAGGCTATAGCTCTATGAACTTATGAACACTATGCTATAGGCCTACCTCACATTAAAACTGTATTCGGCAACACTTTTAAAGTAAAATTTTTAAAAATTGTCACGTTATTCTGGAAGTAGATTGTAGCAGGCCAGACCAGCGACAGCAACACCGAAGGTGTTACGTCACTGGGAGGGTGTGCCAGGCTAATGCTATACTAGGGTTGCCACCTGTGTCTGACAAAAATCCTGTAAATTTTGACCATCGAATCAACCTTTTTGTTTGTAATCAACGGCGCCCTTCGGACATCTAACCTAAGATTAAAAAATCACCCTTTTACGCTGCAATTGTTGGCTATAGCTCTAATTAGTAAAAATGACACTTACTAGTTATTTGTTTAGTATATTGCTTTATTTAATAGCAGGCCTTTATTATTTTAGTTCAACAGTTTTCCAGGATTTTTAAAAATAATTTCCTGGACAGACCACAATCAGGAAAATCCGGGACAGGTGGCAACACTATGCTATACCTCACATTAAAGCTGTATTCGACAACACTTTTAAAGTAAAATTTCGAAAAATTGTCACGTTATCCTGGAAGTAGTTTGTGAAATCAGGATTAAACACAAATTCTCTAGCTCCATCTAAACCCTGTGTTTTTGGAAAAAGACAGCGCTCCCTGTAGCCTGTGGAGGGAAAGATTGCTGCCTGTCAATCACAGCTGTGAGCAAGCCGCTGACAACGTGCTACAGCGAGGGAGGAATAGCGTAATACTGGGGAGACTGGGGCAGGGACCAGAGAGTTGTATGATTTGGATTTTTTTTTTTTTTTTTTGCTTAAGTCTTGGAATTACGTAGACTTGCCGAATACAGCACAAAAATAATCACCATATAGTGGAATAGTAACATACAGTAGCTGCATAATAATCATATTACATCTCATTATAGTCATAGACTATAGCAGAGTAAAATTCTTGTGTTTTTGCTCCTCAAGAAAATAATTAAATTAAAAATGTGAGTGTTAAGAAAGAATATGAAATGAATGTACTTGCACATTAAAACACAATTACTATATTACATCTTTGAGACGTACTGTTTATGTTCACATTATCTACATAGTGTGTGAGTGAAAATAAGTTGTGCAAGTACAAGTGCAAAAGTTGTGCGTGTACAAGTGCATTAAATTTGTAGAAGGCATCAAGATGAAAATCCAGTTTTCCACAATAAGTACTGATGACATCACTGATAATGTCACATCAATGCACATTGTTGAAGAAAGGGACTAGTATTATTTAATTTAGCATTCTTAACGCACAATGACGTGATGTCAAGCACTCATATTAAACTGTCAGCTCAGACCCTTTGTATGAGCTGACAGTACAGGAGAACGGAAAAATTTGCAACAACATACCGAAAGCAAACATTAATGCAAACGAGTTGTTTACATTGAGACAGCACCAAAAAATCTTTTGAAATGTTTCCTTGAAATTGGATTAGTGGTGTCCTTGACTCAATGTAAACTGCTTGTTTGCATATTATTCCAAATTCTTTTGTTCCCCGATATTTAGCAGTCAGCAAGCTCATGCGTACTTGACTCTGACTGAACCATAACTTTATGATTGATTGAGTCCAAGGCCTTCAGTTCTGGTTTGAAACGATTGGACAGTTAATCTAATCAGCTTCGCTTAGTGGCTGGTTATCTCTCTATCGATGTAAACCCGGCCCAGAAGACCGTCTCCAGACCATGGATACGGATCAACATTCATATTATGGGCGGGCTATGTCAGGCTAAAACTATCATAGGGTGACCAGACATCCTCTTTTTCTCGGACATGTGCTCTTTTTGAGACCTAAAAAAATGTCCAGGCTGAATTTCAAAATTGTCTGGGATTGTCTTCTAAATATGATAAGGCCTACATAAAGTTTTCATTGCATTTGTCTGTTTAGTTCACAAATAGACACTCCAGAAAAGGGGCTAAACATGCTAAAAAGTAAACCTTGCCTATAAAATGTAGTTGATTTAAGGTAAGATAAAAATTTAAGGTTGTTATCTGATGGGTGCTTTTTGATGTATGTTTGGTTTCATGTCCTCCAAAGCAAACATCTCTCTAACATTGGGCTCTCAAACTCTTTGTAATCTTTGGATTTCAAAATTAATTAAAACAACTTCTCATTATCTATGTCCATACAAACACACACATATTCACAATAACAAGCCAGTGAAGTACTGGGTAAGGCGTAAGTAAGGACAAGATACTTCCTTTTCAGTACTTCCTTTATTTAGTTTCCAACATGCACAACAATATTTTATTTAGAATCTTTTGCCCAGACATGCAAGGTTTTTGAGACCTAAAAAAAAAGTTTGGGCGGGATTTCAAAATTGTCATGTGTATTTATAACATAGGCCTATTCAATTTTTACATTATTTCCACACACACACACACACACACACACACACAAACACATCGTGCTAAGGAGTCCTCTTATCACAACCTTGAATCTGGCCACCCTAAACTATCACTTTAAGGCCCATGGCAAAACAGAACTAGCAAGCTGACATACTGTATGACTGTGAAGAGTGCAGAGAAATGCAATAGAGTCATAATTCTTTTAATATTATAAATGACAGATAAAATACTATTAGGATTATAAACAGCTGGTTGAGACTCCTCATGCATTTTTAGGAATGTTGTCCTGATCCTTTGACCCGGTGATATTGAGATACTGTGGGAATGAGAAGTTACGTACATTTTTAATAGTAATATACATTAGATGTGGAGTGGGATAAGAATAATTCTAAGGGCCGATTCAGACCAAAACCTGCATAAGAGGTGCGGGCGCGGGTGCATGACCTAACCTGTTAAACTGCATACTAGGTCATTCACACTGCATGCATTTTCTGCACGGCTCCTGTCTGGTTTCTGAGTGGTGCACCGCACAGCTTCTGTGTTGGTGTCCATTTCCTATAAAGCATTAGTTGCTAACCTTAGCAACTGTGTTACTTGCCAATGGGAAATTGCATTGTTAGCAACATAGTTCCTAGCTTAAAGGGCAACTTCAGTCATTTTCAACAAGAGCTCTATTGCTCAAGCTACTTGAGCTTAGCCAATACTGAAGACGCAAGACATTTTGGTCCAACCATATAGGTTTCCTTTAACAGAGAATAATCACTTAAAACTAGCCCAATGGGGCAGACTTTTGAACTGTATTTTTAACATCTTAACATACTCCAAATGTCACCACAAAAACTTTGAAGTGTCAACTGACACCTTACAACACAGAACTGTATTGTGTATGACTACAAATGGCTGAAAAAGTGTTAAAACTGTGTGTTTATGCAAGCAGCCAAACATTGTTTGTTTACAAAACGGTTTTGTAAACACTGTATAAAAACACAATTTTAACCACTTTGTCAGGCATTTGTAGTCATAAACACTACAGTGGTGTGTTGTAATGTGTCTGATGATGTGACATAGCTTTTGGGGTGATATTTGGAGCATGTTTAGATGCTGAAAACACAGTTTATAAATCTGCCCCATTGGGCTAGTTGTAAGTGATTATTCTCTGTTCAAGAAAACCTATATGGTTGGACCAAAATGTCTTGCGTCTTCAGTATTTGCTAATCTCAAGTAGCTTGAGCAATAGAGCTCTTGTTGAAAATGACTGAAGTTGCCCTTTAATTAGTGACTATGCGTTTGGGAAACCAAAACCTGTTTTGTTTTTTTTTAATAGAAAGGAATTCTATTTTTTTCAAGCATTTTGCGGTGTCCATAAATTTTAAATGCAGAGCTCGGGCAACGGGTTCTTGTAGAACACCTCAAAGACATTTTCTGGTGTGAATGCACAAGCACACAGGCACCAATCACGGACAGCACAGCTCCCACACCACGAACACGCAGTTTCTGTGTGAATCGGCCCTCATATAATTCCTCATACTTGTGCATGGTCTGCCTCTAAAGCAGTGGTTCTCAAAGTGTGGTCCGGGGACCACTGGTGGTCCGTGAGCAAGCTCAAGTAGTCCGCGAGTTGATTACCATAAAAATATGTGAATTTAGCCTGTGTCATTATTTGAAGGCCAAAGATTAGCTGTTAATCAAATATAAGAGGCAGACCTGTAATTTACTCTTTATTAAAGCATTTTAAGCGCCTTCTCTATAAATTACTTGGTTAAACGATAGCACCATGTGACTTGGTGAGGGGGCGCGAGTGGTCCCTGAAAAACATTTTTTGGGCAAAGTGGTCCTCGGTCCGGAAAAGTTTGAGAAACACTGCTCTAAAGAATGATCACCAAAATAAACAGGAAAAAGAAAAGAAAAATGAATGACTTCCTTTACCAAAAAAAAAAAAAGACTTCATTGAGTCATTTTCATGTACAAAATATTGCTTACTAAAGTGCAAGTGGATTTTGTATACAGGCAGTTCTTCTGCATCAAGACAAATACACAACAATTATAATGCAGGGGGAAAAGGTACAGAAAAACTTCCTACCTGTGGAGAGTTTATCTCTTATCTCTCGTCTCCATTTGTAGAGTATAACAGAAATGAGCACCATCACTAAAACTGCAGCCGCCACCACTCCTATACTGATGTACACCACCATCAGACTACCTGTTCAACAGCAACACCACAATTTAGTGTTACAATACAGCAGATTCTACTTTATCTGCAATCAACACACAGACATTTGTGAAATATGTACATATTATCTGCATGCTACGTCACATTATTTTTACATGTCTATCTAGTCCTGTGACTTACACTCACAAGTAGCTACAATTATGTATTTTGTCTGACTGCATTCATTCAAACTACGGCCAGGAGGTGGCAGTGTATACATGTTACAACTGAAAACGGCAGATTCAGCAGAAAGGAACATTCTAAAGCTTACCTAACTCACGTCAGATGTAGCGCTAACGCGCGAACATCTGATGATCACCGATAGACGAGTTATTTCAGGAGCCAGAAATCCTTGAATCTAACTGGACAAACGGTTTGTCCATCAATTTAATTGACGTACACTTAAGCCAATCACATCCAAACCTACCGATGACGCTGGTTACGTTTGGTGGATTGGTTGGTTTCAAAACGGTTGCTTCTTCGCTACGTCACTCCCTCTACAGCAGCCAGCAGCCCTGATTGGTTCGGTTAGAAAATATTGGGCTTGAAATCGCTCTGAAGGGCTTCAACATCAGATCGTTGCGCGGAAGTGCCTTAAAGTTACGTAGCGCATCATCTGACGTGAGTGAGGTAATTGTAAAGCAGTGCTCCAGAGTGAATTCAAGCATAGCCCTGTTGAATGAGCAATGCTAAATGCACTAGTTAGAGAGTGGAACAAAATAAGTTGGAACAACACAGACCGAACGCAAAAGCAGAAGCAAACAAGCACTTTACAATGAATCAATGGAAGATGATTATTCAAAACCGAAAGTAAGACCTGAGGTACTGTTGACTCAATGTAAAGTGTTTTGCATTCGCGTTAGGTCTTCTTTCATTCTATACGAAATATATTGCTGTTAGAAGGCTCGTGTAACAGGGCTATGCTTGAGACATTTCTGATGTAAGTAAGCACAAATGGAGGTTAGCTCACACACTCTCCTCACCTTTTTCACCCCTGACCTCTGACCCCAAAATGGGTTCTCCATACACCTCCACCTCACAGAGTGTGAGGTACTCCGACCGTCCTGGAATGACCACATTAACCCAGCGACCCTCCATGCCATTACACTTGAAGACCTTGGATTTTCCAGCAGGGATATCCAGCACAGCACACCTGAAAACAGGTTCAGTATGATGAGCAGCATGTTGTAGTCAGAAGTATAAACATCATGAACACCATCATGATATGAAATGTGTTGAAAGCACCACTTACACTGGGTTTCTGTTTCCTTCATCTTCAAGGGAGTTGCCAATCCTGAGCTCAGCTCCACGCAATCTCTCTGAGCAGCAGTCTCCTCTGTTGGTGATGATCACATAGTCTACTATGTATTTCTGCAGGAGATCAACTCTCCACCATGGCTTAAATTGATGAGCAGTGTGTGTGCAGGAGGCATGCTGGTAAAGGAGCCCGAGGGTTTTTCTGTTGCCATCAATGGCTTTAGAGGCACGTCCTTCTCTACCAAACAATGAAGACTGGGTTGCTTCTCCACCAAAAGCAACATTATGACCTGTTCAAATGAAAAGACATTCATGTTTTTGAAGGTGGTTTGTGTGGTTGTGGTGGTGGTGGTGGTGGTGGTGGTGGTGGTGGGGGGGGGGGGGTAGTCTTCTTTAGTGCATTGTCTTCTAACCCTAACTCAACTTTTTATGCAATTAACAGTAGGGTAGGAGATCCTGGAAAAACATTCAAGCAAGCTAAATTTTAAAATACACATTTCTTTAGATTTCCCTGAAACCCTGTCTCCACAGTACAGGACAAACACTGCCTATTGTGCTTAGAGGCAATGAAAATTGAGTTTGATAGACAAATGAAAGTTGAGTTTGTTAGAAGGTCTATTGGCCAAAGAACATTATACTTGTAGATTAAAAAGGTTTATTAAAAGTCTATGAGAGAGTATAAGCAAATCAAGCTTTGTGACATGTATGGGGAGTGTGTGCGATCCTAGAGGTTTGGTGTCAAAAGGTCAATTGGCCAAGGAGCACAATAGATTTCTAGCATGAAAAGAAAAACCTTAAAAATCAACAAAGTGGAAAATCTCAAAGATTTTTGGGATATGTGTTGTCGTAATGCAAACCTATTGCAAAGGCAGTTTGAAAGATTCCGCCCATATTGAGCCATGGTCTATCCTTCAATGCCAGACTATAGCTACATTATATGTTGTAGTCTGGTTTGTCAGGCTACAAAGGAGTATGGCTTTCTGTATGAGCAAAGTAGGCAAGGCTAGCAGCTCTCTAGACTATAGAGATATTTTCTTTGCCCGATTGTGATCGATTTTTGGAGCACAATTTAACACCTTTAAACTACTCTCCAGCAAGTATGTTCTCACAAATGGAATCAGTGGATACACCTGTGTGCCTAGATGGTATTTGAATACACCTTGAGGTGCTACTTGGACACATCGTCAGTGATAAACCCATCGTCATCAGCTTTTGGGCGACCCAGCCAGGGATGATCAGTCCCCAGCTCGTGTCCAAGTGGTGCTCCATGGATCCACCCTACGGATCCATAGCCACCGAGAGGCCTTTTCAGCGGCCTCGAGGATGCTCTTGGTGGCTTTCCTTGACTGCAGTCCTCTAACTCCAAGGAGATTGAATACAAACTGGAGTGAGTGGCCAGCGAAACCGCTGCACCCAATTTCGACTGGCTCGCAGCAGGCCCTCCAACTGTTTCCTTGGCACTCTGTGATGAGTTCCGCGTACTTAGCCCTCTTTTGTTGGTTCGCCTCATCTATCCAGTCCTCCCAGGGGACTGTCAGCTCCAGTAAGACCACTTGCTTAGTGGATTCTGAACACCATGTCAGGACTATGGTGGTGTACCTACCGTGTTTAAAAGCTCTATTCATTTTTAACATTGAAGATGTTTGGAATGTTGTTTTTTTTGTTGGTTGCTGAAGTACTCTTTACAGTGTATGCATTAACTATTTTGAACAGAGTAGCTGTTTGGTTTCTGTGTGGTTGTCTTGTTGATTGTTAACATTGAGAGAGAATACTAACATAGCATGAAGAATATACACAGATAGGCTAACATAATCTATCGATTTAATGAATTGAAACTCTTTACCTTTACACACAGGTGATTTCACACTGGTTGTAGACACAGAAGATACAGGTGCATCTTTGTTAAACAAAAACACAATATTAGTCTGTAGCTGTTACATGATTTAAATGTATGTTTGGTCATTACATGTACATAATTTCAACGTAGTAGCCCTGACACAAGGGCGTAGGTTTAGTCTCTTAGCATTGGTGGGGACAACATTGGATGCATTTTTATCCAATTAATCTTCTAACTTACATAAACCAGGAGAAAAAGAAACAATAATGCTATTCCACACCTCCTTCAATGTCAGCTGTTTATGACACCACATACTTATTCTTTCCCCATCTCATGACCCTCCTCCATTATCTCTGTTACAGAGAAGCATGGTCTTTAGCCTACCAAAAACTTCAACAACTAATGCAGAGTAGTGGTGCAACTACTTTCTTACAGTGGTACACGGTTTTCTTTCTTAATGGTACAACTACTTTCCTTACTTTCTTAGCTGCTGCTGCAACGTGTTTGCTCATATAGTTGATGAGTTCGGATGGCATCGGACAAGCCTAGGCCTAGCCTACTAGATGTTAGCAGAAAAACAAGAATAGCCTAACAAATCGCTTAGCGTTTTGTGCTCGAATAAGCAATTTAATCCTTGGCTCACTTAGATGTTTTTTTTTTCTCCTTTCTAAATTATTGGTGGGGAAATTCAGCTATCGTTCAACATTGGTGTTGATGTCACGTCACTCGCGTCCACCATAAATCTATGCCCTTGCTCTGACCCCATTTGGAAATGCATCTAATAACAGTTAGGCTAGTTGCACATAGCAAAAACGAGACATTTGTGATGAAAGTAGGCCCAAACACAAAGTCTGCATGCAGCTTAACTCACACACTCTTCTCACCTTTTTCACCCCTGACATTCGAGCTGGGTTCTCCATACACTTCCACCTCACACAGTGTGAGGTACTCCGACCGTCCTGGAATGACCACATTAACCCAGCGACCCTCCATGCCATTACACTTGAAGACCTTGGATTCTCCAGCAGGGATATCCAGCACAGCACACCTGAAAACAGGTTCAGTATGATGAGTAAAATGTTGTAGTCAGAACAGAAGCAGGCCTATAACACCATCATGATATGAAATGTGTTAAAAACATCACTTACACTGGGTTTCTGTTTCCTTCATCTTCAAGGGAGTTACCAATCCTGAGCTCAGCTCCACGCAATCTCTCTGAGCAGCAGTCTCCTCTGTTGGTGATGACCACAGAGTCTACTTTGTATTTCTGCAGGAGATCAACTCTCCACCATGGCTTAAATTGATGAGGCGTGTGTGTGCAGGAAGAATGTTTGTAGGTGGAGTTTCGTTTACCATCAATGGCTCTGGAAGCACTTCCATTGTGTGATGACGATGACTGGGTTGCTATTCCCCCAAGAGCAACATTTTGAGCAACTATTAAAATTAAAAGACAAAGATGCTTATCAGTGTCTATAGCTTCCAATATTTATTTATTTCTTTATTTATACCTGGTCCCCCCGACCCTTTGTTCTAAGCATCTGGAATACTGTCAAGAGGCAATCATTTACTTGGGTGGGATCTTTGAACTTTAAACATATTAGTGGTTCTGTCCTCAATTTGTGTTTGCTAATTGGTTGCGGTAACGCTTTAATTTACAGCCCGTGAAGTACTAGGTAAGTACAAGTAAGAACATAACAAAACAGAAGCTAATGTGTAATATTGCCATAATTACAAAATAAGTGTGGGGTAGCCTGGATGCAGAAGCATATAGGAAAGCCAGGGTTGGATCAACTTACATGCACTTTATTTTACAGTAATTTATCCCTTGATACTTTTTTGTTACACCATTCTTACCCAATACTTACCCAGTACTTCACGGGCTGTAAATTAAAGCGTTACCTTGGTTGCTGGCAAAATAACAAAAAAATTCTGTACTGCATTGTTTTCTATAGCTTATTCCATAACTTTCATGAACTAGAATGATAGACTAATGAATTTTGGCTTTTTTTTAATGTTTTGATAGGCAGATCAGATTAGCGAACATAACTGAAGTCACCTGTGAAGTTCACTTCCACTTTTTATGTGGCATTTATCAAGCAGAAATCCCTTTGTAAACATAAGTACACTACGGCAGCCAAAATATGGATTCAGAATTGCAGTGACAATTATTCTCCTCCTGAAAGTCCTTCATAACCAAGTTAACAGTGTACATAAACAGTCTTGTATATGCGTTTAACACCTGCGACACATGACCTTTTAGGAACACTTGCTCAATGGAATACTTTGGAATGCCATGGTTTAGATTGCACAGTTAGAGCATTATGGGTGTAAACTCTCTTACCTGCACACACAGCATCTTTCTCACTGATTGTAGATGCAGACGTTACCGAGGTATTTTCTTTAAACAAAAACACAA
Organism: Sardinella longiceps; assembly: GCA_027497455.2. Taxonomy (NCBI): domain Eukaryota; kingdom Metazoa; phylum Chordata; class Actinopteri; order Clupeiformes; family Clupeidae; genus Sardinella; species Sardinella longiceps. Next base: position 6,439 of record JAODXP020001981.1, on the reverse strand, counting down.
TTTTAGTATCAAGTCATTACATCTTTACAGTCATTATATCAACAATTTGAATTTCTGGCTGGAGTATTTCTGGATATTATGCAGCAAATGTCATGCATTTTGTCCAAAGCTCAATAGGATGATGGTAGTCTTTCCCATCTCCGAAGAAGCTGAAAATGGCATTCTATTTCACTGTTGGACACAAGTTTTGAGCAACACTCCACTGGCACTTTCATCATTAAATTCTGTCTGCACACTCAACGTGGTTTCTGTTAACCCTTGTTACTGCTCAACAAGAGCATACTCCAACCCAGTCACCTCAACAAACCCACCAATAAAATCACAAATAAAAAGAAAGACTATAGTTGTGTTTATCTAGCCTGGCTAATAAGCCGACTGTTGACTCCGCAACCTCTTAGGCGCATGCATCTGATGTCGTGTGATAAGACAATTGTTTCAGAAGACCGGGCGTCATCAAAAATCCTTACATACAACCACTTAAATCGAAACCTACCAGTTGCATCCCATGAGCACACGATTTCTAGTTTTTCACATGTTCCAAACAAACATAAACGCTAGAATCTGCGGCATAATTGCTACAATTCTCGATTCAACTCGCATAATATAGATGTCTCTTTCAAGTGTAACTGTTAGATGTGTTTTGTAAGTTTGCTAGAGATGAGTTACGTCAAAAATCCCACCCATATCTTTTAATGGACTTGACATCAGATGGATGCATCTGACGTGAGTGAGGTTATCTAAACTGTGTACTGATTGGCAAAACCGTAGAGAAACCACGCTAAGGGGTAGGGCCAGACTAGTGTACGGAGCTAAAATCTAAAATTTAGCAGAAGTACGTATTGTAGGATTGCGTCGCCAGGCTAGTGTTTATCCACCCCTCATACATAACATAGATACAGACGGCAAGTACGGTTAACGCCCCCAAAATGCGAGGGTGGGGTCAGCGTGGGGGATAACAGAGGCCAATTTAACATTATGGTGAATGGACAAGGTAGAGAAAGTTGCTTAACAATAAAAGATCGCTTAGTAAAATTGAACAAAGTCCATATTAGATGTTTTCTCTAATCATGACCTGTTTGCCTGCTTGTGTTTTGACTAAAATAATTTCCCCATCATTTGTTTATTGCAGTTACACTAACAGAAATGTCATGAGCTGTCTCTGCTCCTGTCAAAAGTAAAGCAACTTTCAATCACAAGTCTGATTAGCTCAGTTAAGCAAGCTAAAGTTAGCTACATTTATTGTGGTGATCAATGAAGTTGGCTAGTTAGCAAGCTAATGAAGCTAACAAACATCATCTAAATTGTCATCAGTATCACGTTTGGAGGGGTGTCAAGTTCAGAATTCACATCGGACCATCTGACCATCATTACTACCTTCAGGCATTGCCCTCAAAAATGTGTCAGGCTCCTTGTAGATGGTGCTCAGTGTAACTTCTAGCTTAGCATGCCATTGACTTCCCCACTGTGTGAGCCTGCTCTTTCCCCAGATGGGACTATTTTTCTCTAATTCCCCCACAGCGGAGCTATATTTGTGGGCGTGGTCAGACTTGCCGTCTGTATCTATGCTTTCCACATAAATTTGAAAATGGCAGCCTACATACCAAATGACGTCTCTGACAAAAAGAATCCCAGCTAACACATGACGTATCTGCAACGTCGCCAGAAAGTTGTCATTTGGTCACGGCGACATTACTTAATGGCAACGTATCTGCAACGTTGCAGTAACGTTGCTGCGTGGATGTTGCCATAAGGTAATCAAAAGACGTTGCCGTTACGTACTGGTAAGGTCACTCGGTAACGTTGCCATTTGGTCACTGAGTTAACGTTGCCACAACGTGGCGGTTTGGTCACTCGGTAACGTTGCCATTTGGTCACTGAGTTAACGTTGCCACAACGTGGCGGTTTGGTCACTCGGTAACGTTGCCATTTGGTCACTGAGTTAACGTTGCCACAACGTGGTGGTTTGGTCACCCGGTAACGTTGCCATTTGGTCACGAATTAACGTTGCTACAACGTGGTGGTTTGGTCACCTGGTAACGTTGCCATTAGGTCACAAAATAAAGTTGCTACGACGTAGTGATTTGGTCACCTGGTAACGTTGCCATTAGGTCACAAAATAAAGTTGCTACGACGTGGTGGTTTGGTCACCTAGTAACGTTGCCATTTGGTCACAAAATAAAGTTGCTGCGACGTGGTGGTTTGGTCACCTGCCTATCTTTGACATTAATCACAGAATACTTGTCACAACTACAAATAATGGGTCAATGTGCCAATTTGCATAGGGAGATACATTTTTCTACCATAAATAAGTGCCTGCAGTAATAGGATCAATTGCAACTCTCTACAGATTGTTCCCCAGTAATAGCCTACATTTAAATACCCTACCAGTTGCCTATGATCTTCCTCATTGATGGAGACAGGGGAGTGCACACATTTTATGTGCTTTCCCGTGATTCTGCTCTTTCGAAGAATATAAAATATTGTTTATTTGCAACAGACAAACAAATGCCATTTTTGGGACTGCGTACGAGGACCATGCATTTACCGTGAAGCACCTGGCACGAGACGATACCACTGTTTAATATTTTCCATGGCAACCACAGGGAGAATTCGAGAAGTGGCAGTTGGTACAGCAGCAGTCAAACGGTATGTCAGACCTTCGCAACGGTAAGTAAAAAGTTCCGGTATACAGTGTATTGATATTTGTAAAAACATTTTTTAATCAACGTTCAAAGTGTTTTACAAAGTTTTAAACTCGTTCTGACAACGTCAATCTATTTTGAAGTCGGCAATTTCTTATTGTTGATATGTCGCTGTATGTTAGCTAACTATCTAAAGCTAGCTGACTATTGCTAACGCCGTAACTAGCTAGACGACAACCAAATCTCTCCGGTAATAAACAATCATAAAAGATGGACAAGAAATAAGTAGTGGTCCTGAATAACGCTATATTCCAGGCGCTCTTGTTGTCTTGCTTTCTAATGTAGCTATCGATAAGTCTAGACGCTGGGCTGAATTAATGTTAGTGGATGTTACTATAACAGCCTAATGCAGCATCAGCTACCTAGCTAACTAGGCACGAGGGTGGCCAAACTTTTCTTTGCAGGCGAAAATACTGACAATGTAAGCTGCTAAGGGAAATTAACGTAAGGTGCATGAGTTTCTGACCAGCTTCAAAGCAATGTGATACTGAATTTTAGATAAGAAAACCCAGCAGGCTGTCTATCATAAAGATACACGGTTAAATGATTCTGTTGCCATGAACATGTAACGGCAATACTAGCCTAAATCCATGATATGATATGATGTGCAATGCATGATGTTTTCTATTCCATTTCTCTTTCATGGTTGGCTGTAAAAAGAAGAGAGGGCCTTAGCTTGGCCACCACTGCCTTAAGCAATAAGCCTATTATGTTTAGTTTAGAATGTAGTTACACAAGCTTTGGCTATACTGTACTTGTGTATGTAGGCCTAATGTATTTGCCCACATGTTTATGTTTCCACAGGGAACTAACGTTACCAGTGTCCGCAGCAACATCTTTCTCATCCCCATGGCCAACAGAAAACCTAGCACAGTATAGGATAGGGAGGGGAGAGTCCTGGATGACATCCAGTTGCAGACTTTAAGGGATGGAGTAATGGAACAGCCGTCCACGACCAGGTGGAAGTCGCAAGCCTTCCTGAGTATTATATTTCTACCACTCTGATGTTTGTCGCAGCCCACAGCCTGCATCTTTTGGATATGAGGTAAGCCAATTCCACCTGTAACTTCTTTCTTGCATATCATTCTGACATTCAGCATCACACATGCTGGGTAAACTTAGACTATCATCAGTGATTTCCACCAATTGTTTGCTTATACATATCATGCAACGTGAAACAAAATGCTGGGCGAACTCTCCTACCATTATGTTCATTCCTCACAGGTCAGCATCAGCAGCTTTACCAACATCTTCATATCATCCCCACAATCAGCACAAAGCCTAGCACAGTCTACATCTGTCAGGTATGCAGTAATCAGTAATCCATGGCAACAAATACAAATGTTTATTATTGGATGTTGCATGCTGCACATACATGATGGAATGCTTTGGTGCACTCCTGTATCCATTTCAGTCATTGATTTTTGGTATCATGTAAGTAAGTATTTTGACACTTTTGCTAAAAAAAGTATTTCGAATTTTTTTTTGTCTTTTCTTTCACAGATCAAACTGCCACCACCAGCTGCCACCCCACAATCGGCAAGCCTAACAGTCTACAGCGCAGGTACAGTATGACACTGCGATTTAATACAAATTCATGGCCTCGTGTTTCTTCCATGAAGCTTCGGTGTTTGTCAAAGTTGTCATACTATGTTCTGTTCTACAGTACTCCTTTAAGTACATGTCTGATACTCTGGTACAAACTCTTAAAAAGATTGTTCTGCCACTTGTACTCAAGTGTTGTCTGTTTCTTTGGTCATTTTCAGAACATTTTCAGAACAGAACAGGGCCAAGACCATCTGCAGTCCAGTCTTCTTGGAGAAGGTAAGCTAACTACACTTTGGACTTTCTTTTAACCAACCATTGTACTTTACATGATGTGCATATGATTCCAACATTCAGCCACATCACTTTTCTCTTCATTTCAGTAGTTTATTTTCTGTGTGTGTTTGATGCAACAATCAAACACACAGTTACACAATTACAATTATTTTGGAGCTATTAAAACTAAACCTGTGTGTTGTTTTTCTTCCTCCACAGGTCACTATGCACCCGGAGCTGTCGTAACATTTTCATCCAATCATTGCAACCAGAATCAAGCCTAGAAAGTCAGGTATGAGTTGCATTGTATTCACAATTTTGTTTTAATGAAATACCTATTTAGAGTGCTTTGGTATTCTATGAAAACCATTTTGCCACAAATGAGTTGTGCTCTTGTTGCAACAGGGCTGGGAGAGAGAAGACTGAAGCTTAACAGACGCCAAAACATCTGCTGGCAGCCAGTTCATCATTAGCACAGGTAACAATTTTTACACCTGCACCTATACAGTTAAAATCAACCTAGAAACAACAGGAGTGGACTAAATCTATTGAGACTGATCTGACAGAACCAAAGATTACAGGACAGCTATACAGATTCTACTGGCACTATTCCTATCTTAACTGCATAGTCACAGAGATTTTTGACATTAGGAGGCCATTCTTTGTGTTATTGTGCCATCTAGTGGTCACAAAATGCAAAAGCATGTAGATGCGTAGTAGACTGTGGTTGTGTATAATCAACTAAAGTTTACTGATAGTTTAATAATTAATTGGTTAATGACAAATACTGATGAATGAGGATGAGACAGCATTGCGATGACACATTGTGATTGTTATTATCCTGAGTACATATTTAATGTTTTTTGTTATTTTAATCTTCAAAAATGTAAGCAGTCACATTTCTGACTTGTTAATTACAAGTACTGGTAGCTATGCAAAGATCAATTGTTGTTAAAACTTTAATCTTGTGTTTTTAAGCGCTTCATTTTCATGCCATGAAAATTCACAATTTGTGAGTTCACATTACTTTGTTGGTGAATACAGGTACACCTGTATAAACTCAAAAATCCTGCACTTTAATAATAATAGAAAAAAATTGAGAATGGATAAATGCTGTGTGTTGTTTCCACTAGTCAACAACATCCCAGTGTCTCATTTTGGTTTAGGTGTTCAGGTCTGGTGTGAAAAACTACTGTAACTGACTTATTGACTAAAACATCTATGTTAAATACTGTTTATAGGCTAACAGTGTCTTACTTTTCTGTGTTTCACTGATAGGCACAGCAAGTGAGAATCCCTGGTTGAAGATTGACAGCTTGGCCACAACATTTTATTCTGAATAAAGCTGAGCTGATATCTTGGATTGAATTTGACTCTTGACTGTTTAGTTTAATAATATTAATGTTGTAGGTAATATTCTGGGCAAATGAGGACTAAATGTAGGTGTAGGGCATGTAGGTCCGCCCAGTAGTTTATTGTTTTTTACCTCCTGGCGACGTTTTAGCAACCTGAAATGGTGGTTGCTAGAAGGTCGCCAGTAGGTTTTTGGTTGCTGCAACGACGCTAGGACGTTGTGGTTACGAATTGGCAACGTAGGAAAATTACATCCTGGCGACATTCTGCCAACCTGTAAAAGAAAGTTGCCACAATGTCGCCGGTACGTCTTTGGTTGTCACAAAGTCGCCGTTACGTTGCGGTTACGGACTGGCAACGTAGGAAATTACATCCTGGCGACATTCTGCCAACCTGTAAATGAAAGTTGCCACAACGTGGCCGTTACGTTGCGGTTACGGGCTGGCAACGTCAGAAGTAACGTCGCAGATACAAATAGGCCTCTTTCACTTTCCACGTTGTGGCAACGTAACTTTGGTCGTGAATTTACGTTGCAGTAACGTCGCTACAACGTAACTGTGTTA
>JAODXP020001980.1:0-26681 GCA_027497455.2 Sardinella longiceps | reverse complement strand
ACTGAGTCCGTAGGTCTACACCCTGTAGAAACACAAACAAACAAACACACACACACACACACACACACACAGTTTAAAACAGGTCAGTGGGTCAACTCAACTTCATTAGCTAAGTTGGTTTTAGCACTGACACCATCCATCCCCATCTCCTATTGAGGGGAGTCAGTGTGTGGTCCCGGGTGGTGGGGTTCACAAGGAGAACCATAATGTGACTGAGGTGCAGAACAGGAAGTAGGGGGAGGCGGTTAGGGGCTTTTGAAGATGTGAGTCATTCTTAAGGGGGGTTGGGGGTGCCTGACTGTTTGTATGTTGTGTGTGTGTGGGTGTCTGACAAATAACCTCTCTCATTCACCTTTACAGTAAATTAGAGTGAGCTTGAATTACACCCATTTACACGCATTTGCATTTCATAATTTACCTCCATGTGTGTGTGTGTGTGTGTGTGTGTGTGTGTGTGTGTGTGTGTACTTCTTACCCCTTAACCCGGTGAGCTGTCAAAACACCTCTAAAAAAACAGCTGGGCAGAATGAAGCATGTAAAATGCACACACGGAAGGAAAACACATCACTGACTCTTCAAAACTTCCTGTTTTGATCTCTAGAATAGTCATGTGCTAGAATAGAACAAAAGGTGCCACCTCAGGCCACAGGAACAGCTAAGATATCTGCCCTCTGTAGAGAGGGGCATCATTAGGTGGCTACAGACCAAAGATCCACAACGAGACGGGCTGCGATTTTCTAAAACCCTGCAGCATTCTACAACTCCAAAACTGCGATTTGACATGTTAAATCTTTTGCGACGGCTTGTAACTGCTTGCAACAACCTGCAACCTTTGATTCACACCGCTGAAACTACTCTCTAAAACAGTCACGGATCTTCGGTCTAAATTGGTCTTTAAAATGACACAAATTCATGCCACCAACACGCATACCACGAAGTCACAAATTACACACACATCCAAGCATCACAATCCTCCATAATATTAAGGATAGATAAAACTGGGGCCTACACATACAATAAGATGCCACGTTTTTTGCCTACACATAAGATGCCACTCCAAAACAAATTATGTTTTTTTTTTCTTTTTTCTTTTTTTTTTGGTTCTTCTTTGCTATTATCACACCATTTGCAAAACTATTTCTACAACTGCAGAATATCTGGGGGGGAAATGTTGATTAGAGGAGGGAGGAGATACAGTATGCAAGGTGTATAGTACAGTATACAGTATGTACTGTACATGTTTTAGTTTTAGGCAAATTCTTTTTCATTGAAAAATTTGTGTCTTTGTTCTGAATTGAAATCAACAGTCAAGGAATCTTTGTCCACAGCAACAATAAAGGCAGCAAGAGACACATCAGCACATTCCACTCCCATTCACTGGGTAATTCACAAGAATACTACAGATACTACAGATACCAAATTCTTCAAATTCTACAAAACAAGTTCCTTAAATTCCTCGAAGGAGTGTGGGAAAGTAGAAGCGCTATAGAAGTTGAAGAACGCAGATTCAAAAGCATCAAAATCCATTTTCCGAAATATTCAAAAAATTAAGTTGTTTAAATAAAAATTTCCAGGAAATCTTTATCAAACCTTAATCAAACTGCTATCTATATTTAAATCTAACATTAGGAGTGAAATAAAAGTCGGAGTGATACAATTTATCAAAATCATAGATATATTTCTATGAATTCATTGCAATGGCACTTACAGGCTCTGAACTTTTCAGTTGTACACAGCAACACACAGGCTTGTTGCCTGTTCTAGATCTCTACGGCTAAATTCTACCAATCCTCAAATACCATGTAATCATTTACTTCATACAAACACAGTTTGGTGTTATGGATGTAACTACTGTCCACTTTCACAAGGCAACTGTCCCTGTCTAGCTCTATCAATTACTTTCATCTAAAGTTCCTGACTCACTGTTGTAGCATTGACTACATATTAATTACAAATTGAACAAATTAAATCTCCCATTCACACAGTGCAAGAATTAATTCCTCTCAGGAAGACCGTTCCTGGACATGAATGATTTTTCAAGGTAAGTTATCTTTAGAACAACATCCCATACCAAAAATACCTCAAAGGGAAACCCCTACAGGATGTCCCACACCCACCCATCCACCCACCCATCGTCCTCCGCTTGTCTGGAGAGAGTTGTGTGTTAACAATCCTGTGTAGCCAGGAGGACCAAGCATTCATGTGTGTGCGTGTACGCACACACACACACACACACACACACTCTCTCGCTCTCTCTCTCTCTCTCTCACACACACACACACCTCTCTTCAGGGAGCAAGTGACTGTAACCTGAGCTTTTCAAAGGGACACACAGCTGTGAGACCAATACACCTCACTGAGCCACTCAGCCATGCCTTAAGTTGCTGTGGAAACCATTCACTATGGGATATAATGCTACCAGAATTCTACTTTTCAATGTAAACCACTGAACCACTTTCTACCTATTAGCCAACAGCTGGATTTGTGTGGGGATTTTTCGTGGCAAATAACTTAAAATGTGAAATTTTTCACACAAACAACTTAAAGACTTCAAGTTTAATGTGATTTTTCGTACATCAACAACATAAGTCTTAATTTTACTCTTTTATCCTTTATGCTTCCATATTACTACTACTACTACTACTCAAAATGTTCAACAAGGACAACAAAAGTCAAATATAGTCTATGCTGCCATCTGGTGTCTGTAGCGTGTAACAAGATCAACCTTTTTGTCAAGGAACAATGTTGCTGGGAAACCACATACCTGTCTATTCTGATTGAATGACCAGGACAATTAGAGTTCTCCAGAGACAAATATGTTGCATGCTGGGCCTGTCAATTTGAACATGCCATTAATATCCATACTATGATGAACATAATCTAACAGCATTGCACAAAAGGTTCCCCTGGTATCATGTGCATTCTGCATTATGTGCAAATTTTTTTATATATTTTTTAAATCGGTTCGCCAATTATAAAGATAAAAAAGTTAATCAATTTTGGTGGGGCAGGGGCCCTAAGCGGACAAATAGTTTCAGTATGCCTTGGGTAGGCTCTGAACACAAAGACAACAGAGGTGATGTAACAGCCAGCCACAGGGTAGCATTGGAATTGCGATTGAGCCAATCATCAGTGTTCAGGTACCCTGGTCATAACCAGCTCCTTGGTCAACACTTGTCTTCGTAAGATGGTCTTGGATCTCTGCTTGCTAATGTTTAAATTCCAAAGGAATGGATTCTTAAAATTTGCTGATTGGATCGGACAGGATGAGAATGAGGCCATGGCCGGAAACCCGTACTGGAAATGAAAATCGAACAGAAACACATAGGAAGTCAATGGCCAGACTAGAGTTCGAGGCAAAAGTTAAATTATGTGGACAAGTTTATATCTAGGAAACACTCTCTCCAGAAACATCACCATAGACATATGATGAATTATATATAAGGATTAATATTATGCCTAGAAAAGCTAATCAGAAAATGTTTTGACAATGAACTTTTTTTAAAAGAATAAAAGTATTTAAGAGTTATTGTTGAAGTATATAATTATGTATTCTTTTATCCACCATTTTGAATTTGTGGTGTAATATCTCATAGTAAGAAATAGTGAAAGCCAGTGGCCATACCACAAAAAAAGTAAAAGCTTAGGAGAACCCCTATGAGTTAGTGCTGCAAAATAGTGTTTGATGTGTCCACTGTAATGGACAAGGCATTAAAGGATTTGAATCATTCAGCACTGAGCTGGCTTTTTATAATGAAAGCTCTTAATGAGCTCTTTCCCCTGTTACAATTATAGAAGTAAAATAATAAAATAATACCTTTAGAGTTATCAAAAACAAAAAACTAAAGTTTTACTGTGAACATAGCAGTTACAGCCAGAAGGGCATAACTACATTGACTAAAAGATAAATCGTTATTCATTAAGTATTCTGTCACCTGTGTCCGTAATTGTGCTTTAAATAGATGAAATCAATACAGAAAGTAGAATAATATCAAATGTGAATGAAGCCGCAATATCTCCAGCAAACACCAGCTCATGTTCCACCAGTCTGCCAGTGTCTTTTTCTATGCTGTGGTATATTAGGGAGGGAACAACAAGGATAGAGATTCTGGACGACTGGATAAACTGGTCACGGTGGTCAGTTGCAAGAGGACTCTGATCTCCATCATGGACAATGAATGCCACCCAATGCACACCGCCTTCTCGAAACAGAGGAGCATGTTCAGTGCGAGGCTCCTTTCCCTGTCTTTTAAAACAGACAGGCTGTGCAGGATTTGTACCTATAGGCCATACAGCTCTTTAATGTGGAGTGAGGAGTGTTTTTGACTTCAGGGCTTAAGTTTTAGTTTGGTTTTGCACATTGCCCTTTTCAACAGACCATCATTACTCCATCTAAACTGTCTTTGTATCGTTTTGTAAATGTTGTGTAAATTGTAGGCTACTTGAATATCCTATTGATTTTCAACTGTCCAGCATTCACAATCTCTCAAGTCCTTGAGCCAGGGTTGGTAGGGACCAACTTAGGGCAGTAAGTATAGAGCAGTATTCTCCCAGGTGCTTAAAGGAATAGTCCACCTCTTTATGAAAATTGGTTATTCACCTCCTTACTCTGAGTTACATGTGTGGGTAAAAGCATTTTGTTCTCAGTGCTTGTGTTTTCCTAGTATGGCATCACCAATTTTCCCCATTTTTTAGCTTTAGCTTAGCATAGGCGCTGGAATGCAAAGTTGCCAGGTAGCAACTCTTTGGAAACTTTTCTTTCCAGTGCCTATGCTAAGCTAAAGGTAAAATTGGGGTTGCCAGAATAGGACAACGCTTGCACTGAGACCAAAATGCTCATACCCACACATGTAAGTTTAGGTAAGGGGGTGAATAACCAATTTTCATAAAGAGGTGGACTATTCCTTTAAGTCCAAAAAAGTGGTTAGTGTAGGATGAAATGAGCCAAGCACTTTTTTTGGAATTAAGCTCCCGAGAGAATACCATAGTGATTTCTGGAAGGTACCACCCTTCTATTTTAATACCTTGGTCAATAGGCCTATATTGTCCATGGTGTGAAGGAAGGTAAAGTCACTTTCATTTATATGACACGTCATAAAACGTAATTGATCCAAAGGGAGATGCCTGGAAGGCATCATTAAGGGCAAAAGATACCAAATACTTAAAAGATGCATCTTATATGCGGAAGTGTGTGTGTGTGTGTGTGTGTGTGTGAGTGAGAGAGAGAGAGAGAGAGAGAGAGAGAGAGAGAGAGAGAGAGAGAGATCAACGTGAAAAGAGTGCTCTAAAGAAAGAGGTTTTTAGGTTAAAACGTACTCCATATTTTTATTCAAATTATTCCAATGTTTCTGGCGTGACCATACATTTGGTGATGGTTGAGCTCCATTGGTGCGTAATAAAGATGGCTAAAATAAAATGACAATAAATAAATAGACAAAAATAATTGCCTGAGACTGAGCAGCCTTAACCACAGGTGTTGTGGGGATTTTTTAAGTGGGGGTACGCAATGTCATGTTAAAAAGGGAATGCTCAATATTAAATTGTTACAAATAGCCTACATAAATGATCTGCTTAGAGAAGTGGGGGGACTCCGTACCCCCGCGTGCAACGCCCCTACACCCCTGGCCTTAACTCATACCAGAGAGGATTCAAGCGGAGCGAGAGGTGTCAACGCTGGTTCAGTTCCTGGTTCTATTTTTGCAAGGGGAGGGGGAAAAATCCCCCTTTATGCAGACTTAAAGAATGTTTTCTTATTGTGATGTAATGATTTATGCAGACTTAAAGAATCTTTCTTATTGTGATGTAATGCATTTATGCAGACAGGAAGTATTCCAGTTTGCTCCCATTGAAATGTATTATGATGCCTTATCTTGCTCAGTATTCCATGATCTTTGCTCATACTGTGCTTTTGAGGGTTGGAGTTGGCGATCTCCCCGTAGTCCTACGTCTGTTGAATTCAGCGGTGATCTCAGCCAGTGCCCGGCCCTTGGTCTCCGGCAGGTGCAGGCCCAGGAAAATACAAGCCAGCACACAGCTGGCACAGAAGGGCAGTAGACAGAATTCTCCTATCCGCTCCACAACGAAAGGGAAAGTCATGCCCACCAAAAAATCGCTTGACGAAGTGAGAGAACCGGCTAACATGTATGCGGCTGGTCGAGCCTTCTGGTCAAACAGCTCGCCGGGCAAAATGAGGGTCACTCCCGCGGGGCCGATGCCGAAACTCAGAATGAAGGCGAAAGTGCACACCAAACCCAGGTACTCTATGCCTGGAACTGTGTCCTGCAAGCTGAGAGCCACAGTGAAGACCACCCCCCAGAACGCCATCAGTGCGTGACCGCTAATAATAAGTTTGCGGCGCCCTACACGCTCTATGAGGACGATGCACAAAAATGTGGAGAACAACTCGGAGGCGCCTGTGCCAATAGCCCCATATTGAACTTTGTCCGCGGGAACATTGATTTTGTCAAAGATGTAGAAGGCATAATAGTAGATCGCGTTGATTCCACAAAACATCATAGCGCAGCAGGCCACTGCAATAATTCGGAGTTGCGGCCACAGGCTCCTGTCGGACAGCAAACTCCACAATGACCGCATCTCAGCCCCAACAACCATCTCCTTCTCCTGGAGCATATCCGCCATCTCCTCCTCGGGTACAGTGCCACCACGGAGTCTCCTTAGAGCCTCACAGCAAGCGTCTTGGTCTCCTTTATCGATAAGCAGGTATCGCGGGCTCTCAGGGAACCTGGACAGAGTGAGTAGGTGGATGAGCGCAGGAAGAGCGCTGGTGGTTAGAAGATAGTGCCAGTGGGGTTCTTTCCCAAGAACATCGGTTAAGCCCACCACCTGACCCGTTAAGGTGCCAAATGCTTAGAAGATAGGTGAGGCGTGGGTAACAGCTCCACGCAAATGTATGGGTGCGCTCTCACTAAAGTACATGGGCTCCACGCTCATAGTCACACCTGCGGAAGCACCGATAAGTATCCGACCCAGTATGATCATCTCGACAGAACGTGCGGCACGACTGCTACCCGAAAAAACAGCGCTTGAGAACACAAAACAATTCTTCACCAACAGAGCGCCTTTACGTCCGAATCGCACCGACATGGGGCCGGAGAGTAATGCTCCGAAAAGTCCACCCAAGGAATAGGAAGACACAATGATTGTCCATAGTAAAGTTAGGGCTTCCTGCTCCAGTGAAATAGACCATCTCTCTTGGAAAGTTTCATTGAGAAACGTCTGAATGTGCATAACAGGGTAATTAATTAAAGAAAGGTTGTAGCCAGCTATAAAAGATCCTCCAATGCAGGTACAGATCAGCATCAGACCTAGAGTCACATTTCCTTCCAATTTTATGGTCGTTTGCCACAACGTCAGCATTTTGCCTATCTTTGAATCTTGGGGAACTCCCGAAGCCCTGAACCCCAACAAGACTGACTGATTTTGAGACGACGGACTGATTATCAATCCGATTTTGAAGAGGAGCAGGACACGCCTCTGGAGGTGGAATTGTGGATGAGTAGGCTAATAATAGCCAGCAGGTGTTTGCAACCTCAATCCTGATTCTCTTCAAGCTGCCACAAGCTGCTACACCACCAAACTTTTTAAATTGATATGTGGCGGACAGGTTACTTCTATCTTTTGTGAATTAAATTCCCCCCCCAAAAAAAATATTATTTTTACACATAGGCTATATTACACGTATTAGTCTAAGCATAAACAAATACCTTGGAATTTGAACGAGAATGTATGCTATAGGCTATTACTTGCATATCCCTAGGCAGTTTATGTCTGCTTGAGGTAGACTTTACTCAACGGTCTTTCCATGATTGTGATATGTTTTTATTTCTTTCTGTTCCTGCCGTTTCCATCATTAGAGATAATGCGGGATATTAGGAATAGGCTATGTTCTAGTAGTGCTTGCACTATGTTTTCCCCTGCATGAGTGGCTATCTGTTTCAGGTTACCAGGCTGGCATCCGATTCTGTGCCAACTACTTGTGAAGGCCGCCTAAATGGAGACCAAGACAATACCAAGGCTAGGCTATCGAGCCCAAGACAACACTGATACTAAGACCAAGACCAAGACTATAGACCATGAAGACAAATTGTGGCTGAGACCTAGCCTGGGAATTCCCATGCTCCTTTGCGTGCTTATTTCATTTCACTCTGCAGAGGAGCATGGTGACCATGGCCGTTTTTCTCGCCTGCTTTCGGTATCCAATTGCAGAACAAAAAGGGATTTGTACGGCCCTCGATTGCATTTTACGTCACGTGGTGGCTCTGGTATAGAGCGTGTTCGAGATGTGGGCGGAGCCTTCTGCTGCGCAGCCTGCTCCGCAGCGCTGCGCTACACGTGGTACAATTTGGGTGAAAACCTGTCCAACATGGCAGAATGGGCGTTCTTTCTGCACGGCAGTAGCTGTCACATGGCCTTATGATATCGCGGGAGCAAGTCTACTGCTGCGCAGCAGAGCAGCAGTTCAAACCTCGCTGCGTTCTGCTGCTCCTGCATGGAAACACCTCCATGACAATAAACTTCACCCTGATTGGCTTGAATCTCCTTTGCAAAAATGACGCATTTCTCGTTGTGGTTCCGTGCATAAACATTTTCCCAAAATTAAGGAATACTAACACAAATAATGTAGCTCTGTTCTTTGATGTTATTTTGTGACCATATGGCAAACATATAGAAACTTCAGAGTAATTCTGAATGAGCAACAAATATGTTTCGTATGCAAACATTTATTTAAAAAATCATAAAATTTATTTCAGCCAATTTCATGATTATTTTGATGAATATAAAGGTAATTCAAGCTTAATTTAATGCAAACAAAATTGGTCGACATCTCTTCCTTCTGTCACGCAGTGTTAACTGCAGGTAAGTGTGTCCAGCTTCTCCTGCAGAGGTCTGTAGCTCCTCCCGTTTGATCACGCAGATCTCGGCGGTCATATCGCTTTTGCAAAGCTCATGTCGTACGCGCCTATTGATACAGACGGCAAGTACGGTTAACGCCCCCAAAGTGCGAGGGTGGAGTCAGCGTGGGGGATAACAGAGGCCAATTTAACATTATGGTGAATGGACAAGGTAGAGAAAGTAACTTAACAATAAAAGATAGCTAAGTAAAATTGAACATAGTCCATATTAGATGTTTTGTCTAATCATGACCTGTTTGCCTACTTGTGTTTACACTAAAATATTTTTTCCATCATTAGTTTATTGCAGTTACACTAACAGAAATGTCATGAGCAGTCTCTGCGCCTGTCAAAAGTAAAGCAACTTTCAATCACAAGTCTGATTAGCTCAGTTAAGCAAGCTAAAGTTAGCTACATTTACTGTGGTGATCAATGATGTTGGCTAGTTAGCAAGCTAATGAAGCTAACAAACATCATCGAAATTGTCATCAGTATCGCGTTTGGAGGGGTGTCAAGTTCAGAATTCACATCGGACCATCTGACCATCATTACTACCTTCAGGCATTGCCCTCAAAAATGTGTCTGGCTCCTTGTAGATGGTGCTCAGTGTAACTTGTAGCTTAGCATGCCATTGACTCCTTCACTAATTTAGGGTTTGTTTTCCCCCACATGGGGGACACGTGGAGCTGATTTTATGGGCGTGCCCGGACTTGCCGTCTGTATCTATTGGCTCCGAGGTATGTACAGACGCTATGATAGACATTTGTAGCGCCCAATAAACGGCTATGGACAATTGTAAACGATGCTTCCGCTACGAGAAATGCAATAGGTAGGTCCCCAGACTAAATATCACTTGTGATTTTAGTTTGGCATTCGCCAGGCTAGCTGAGACCAAGACCGAGACCCGAAAAAAACGCTATATTGGAAGTCACACCATAATTTGCATGAATTGAGTAACATCAGCAGTTTAGCAGTCAGTGTTAATAAGCATTAGTTTGTATTTACCGTTCTGTCACTGTGAGTGTGACAAGTGTCTTTGCGAGCTTTGCTCTGTCGCAGCAAGGGACGTCTTTTGCGCGCACTCAAGTTTTGATGCTTTTATTTGTTTTTAGCAAGTTATTTTAACACCCGATGGGCCTGCAGCATAGCATTTTGCCCTTTCAGAAACAACACAAATGTTTCTGGACAACTGAAGGACCAAACTACTTTTCCAAAAGGTCAATGAGAAAAAAAAGTCCTAAAGGTCAATGAGAAAAAAAAACCCCTGTGGGACAATTCTCATGAGAAACTGCACCATTATGTGCAATATGTGACATTTTTTGCTAATTGTTTTATGACCCGCCAGGGCCGGTTAAGGTCATCATCTGCTGAAGGTTTGGACTTGGACAAACTCGTCAGACACATGGGCTACAGAATTTTCTGTGGTAGCCTACATAGCGGATAGGCTGGAAGGGCAAGGAGCTGATAGTAAATATTTGATTATGGCTGATGCATTGAATCTAGTGTCTGGGTATTATCTTAAAAAAAGTTGTTTTTAAAATCAGTCAATCAGACAATTTAGGATGTAGACCTGGTGTAATTTATCTACTTCTCTGAGTATAGGGGATGGAGAAATACTAATAGACCAGAGATTGGCTAATTCATGACTGCCAGAGCAGAGAAGGGATACAAAACAAAACTGTAGGCCTACCTGTATTAGATATTACTCTGTTGAGAGGCTAATTAAGACATTAGTTTAATTTTTGACACAATGGATAATACATTATGAGATTGTAGATGGGCCTACTTCAGGGATGGGCAACTTCTATGATAAAGAGGGCCACAATTTTTCATCACTATGCACCATCCGGGGGCCACATGACCGCACACTCCAACAACAAAGTAATCAAATATGAGAGAAGTTACAATACAAATTTTAAATAAGGGCAAAATATTTGTACAAGTATATTCTTATGTCTGAACCAACATACATATTTCCACACAGAAATGCATTTTCAACATAACTCAAAGTTTGTTGTAAAAGAAACAAAGTGCCAAGGGCTCACATTTAATGTGGCAAAACAAACAAAAAACAGCCCAGTTAACAATTTAATGAGATACTTGTGGATTTTTCTGTTGCCACACAATAGACTATCAGTGTCAATCTTTGTGCCTCCAATCCGCATTAAATGAAAAGGTGTGTCATTAGTCAGCCTGTTTCTCTCCTTTGATTTAATGTGCTTCATTGTGGAAAAACTGCTCTCACAAATGTAAATGATCCGAAATATGCTGGCCATTGACAGGGCAAAATCTCTGAGAACTCCAAAATCTCTGAGGACACTCTCCAAAATGAAATCCCCCTCTCATTGCACTTTGCTTAAAAAAAAAAAAAAAGGAAATACAAGAATTTTTTTTTTTTTTTAACTATTATTTAATTATAATTCATACATGTTCTAGGGGCAGCACTGAGGCCGCCAGTTTTTATGTTTTTTAGGTTTTATGGTGTTACCTTTGCTAATAAACAATCTCTCTATTTTTGAGTTATGTCTATATTATATGTCTTCTAATTGTAGAGTATATTGTATACATTCTATATGTTTATTGCCAAGTGTATAAAGAGCTAACACCATACCGAATCCAAATTCTTTATATACTTGGCCAATACATCTGATTCTTTTAGTCTCACATTGTGTTTGTATTTACCAAAAAGGACACTAATTAAAGACTCCTGGCAAAGACTATAGGCCTGTGCCAAAACAGGTATTTCTATCTCAAGGAAGTTTTAATGAATATGATGGCTAAGTGTATAATTTTCACATAATTAAGGACAAAATGTCACAGATTGCACACTTCCGTTCAAAAATTCCCTGTTTGGGATCACTTTACTTACTTGAATTCACTCATTAAATTTGTGTGAATACGAAATATTGCAAAAGAACAACACAAAGTCTTTGTTAGCTATAGGTACATGGTTTTATTTGGAATGATGAATGTGTTCATCAAACTTTACTTCCATTTCAATGGTCACCTTTTGCAGGAATAGGATACAGACAGGAAACACTCACCAGATTCTTTAAATGTACAGCATGTATGGTAGCCTGACGAACTCCCAGGCTACATGTATGGGGCTTTTGTGGGAGAAACCTGACTGTATATTATGGAGGAAGAGTCTGTTAATCTGCCTTGTGGTATGGGTGAAATATCATATTATCAGGAAAAATTAACAGCCAGAATGCATATTGTCTCAGGTTGTAATAGCTGTGAAAGGAGACTTAAGGAGAAATCCATAGCCTTGTCTTCTTTGTATGTCAAAATATGTGTAACTTTTGGCTGCCACTCTTGGCCAGGACTCCCTGGGAGAAGAGTTACTGTAACTCAATGGGACCTTTTTCCTGGTAAAATAAAGGCAAAATAAATAAAAAAAAAAAAAAATAAAAAAATAGCACAGTTGTTCAAACTCACCAAGTGCTGTAGGTAGGAAAAAGAGTAAGAACATTTGATACAACAGACTGAGCAGTAAACCGGCACCACACTGAGTGAATGGGGCATACTGTAACAACAACTTTTCAGTTTCGTTTCATCATGCCCCATTCAGTCAGCATTAGTTCAGTTTGTTATTCAGTTTGTAGCATCAAATTTTCTCATTCTTTTTCAAAGACAGCATTCATGTAGGCTACCTATAACAACAGGGCTGTTGACTGACTGATTGACACACCGGATTATTCCTTTAATAAAAGGAAAGTTTAAAGATCACAAAAGCTATCATTATTATGCTACTTCTGTCCTTTTTAATCAATTAAATGGCACTTTTGACTTGGTTTCCTTATTGATTTAAACTCACTTATTGTAGCACCTGACTGTAACCTGAGCTTTTCAAAGCCATGCCTTCAATCAGCAATGCCTTATTTTGCTGTGGAAACCATTCACTATGGGATATAATGCTACCAGAATTCTACTTTTCAATGTCTACCACTGATGTAAACTGGCATCAAATTGACGGTATAGCAGAATTTTCAACTTATTAGCCAACAGCTGATTTTGTTTTGTGAGGACGTGTAGTGGCTGGCAAAGGCAATTAACTTGTATTTTCCACACAAACAACTTTTACAGGACTTACAATTTTTGTGCAATTTTGCATTTAAATAAACATAAAAAGTCTTAATTTTATTCTTTATACCTCCATATTATCATGTCCCAATGTTCATCAAGAACAGCAAGAGTCAAATATAGTCAATGATGCCATCTGCTGTCTGCTGCATGTAAAATGATAGTCAACCCTTCTTTTCAAGAAGCAATGTTGCTGGGACACTGAACCTCCACAGTGGGCTATTCTGCCCTATTTCAAAGTAAAAGTCATTGTTTGCATTTTAAAATTCAAAGTTAAACGTGACTTTATAAACACTACTTAGTGCTTGAGCCAGAGGGTTGGTAGGTAGGCTACCACCTGAGGCAGGGTTCGAGTTATGATTCCATCTTCGTGGGAGCCCATGAATTAATTGCGGGGGGGGGGGGGGGGGGGGTCTGTTCGGTAAAGGCTTTGCGGACTTTTGAATGTAATGGGAAGGAAGCACTGACCTTACAATGTGAGAAGTTCTCTCTCTCTCTCTCTCTCTCTCTCTCTCTCTCTCTCTCTCTCTCTCTCTCTCTCTCTCTCTCTCTCTCTCTCTCTCTCTCTCTCTCTCTCTCTCTCTCTCTCTCTCTCTCTCTCTCTCTCTCTCTCTCTCTCTCTCTCTCTCTCTCTCTCTCTCTCTCTCTCTCTCTCTCTCTCGGACCTCTGGCTGAATGTTATGCACAACGGTGAACTGCCACTTATTAATTTCGGTGAATATGCTACTTGCACGAAATCCTCAATAAAGTTTACATCATGCGCAGCATGATCGGAATAGCCTGGTTAAAGCAATATCTAGGAGAGAGGTTGACCTAGGGAGAGCTGCGCATTATCTTACTATCTGGAGCTACAGTAGGCCTATGTTTGGCTTTATTGAAGTAGGCTAAAACTGAAACGAGCAAGCGGCCACATTTTCAGTGGCATTGTAACGGAGTGTGTCCGGCGGGTGCAGACTCAAGGCATGGAAACGGAATAATGCAGACGTCTTTCTTTTATTTTATATTATGCCACCGGCGGGGTGCATAACATAACAAATTAACAAACAAACTAAACAAACAAAACACTGATCAAACTGAAAATAATCAGGGGCAAGGCCCACAAACTAGGCAATATAACATACCATCATTAGATCCTTTCGCGTCAGAGGCAAACCCCGACTGTTACGCACGGTAACTATCGGTCACAACCAAATCATGATTTACAATCAATTAAGACATTGATTTATGTTTACAACCTATACATTGCAACTGCACAAGCATACCGTGCCCCTTTATCATCAGAGAACATAATAACAGCATGCCAATAAGGCAATAACACAAAAAGAAAAGTAACAAGCGCTTCCCAGCGGGAGCGCGCTCGCAACTCCATAAAAAGGTTCCACCTCCCATAGCTCGGTTTGATCCCCGCTTATGATAACTTTATTTGTCAGTAAAATATTACAGTGTATATAGCCCACTATTGTATTGTCAGAGCCCCCACAGATGTTTGAGTTTGCTGCTTTCATGGGAGCCAGACCTCTCTCTATGGGAGCTCAGCTCCCACTGGCTCCCACCTAACTCGAACCCTGACCTGAGGGCAGTAACACACATAGGCTATGATTTTCAAAGTACACAGCAAACACATTATTTTGTGAAAGGTCTGGCTATAGAAAATGCAAAATTTGCTTGTCATGTACAATCTTGAGTAGGCCTATACTTATTATAAAAAGCCCGATGGGTGTACATCAGTGCATTTCAATACAATTAAATTGAGAGAGAGAGAGAGAGAGAGAGAGAGAGAGAGAGAGAGAGAGAGAGAGAGAGAGAGAGAGAGAGAGAGAGAGAGAGAGAGAGAGAGAGATGAGGACACCGAATTTAAGAGTGCCAAGGCACAGGCACACACCTCAATAAAACACTCTGGTCGAGGAAAAGGATATTAAAACTTTCTCCATATCTTTTTATTCAAGCTGTCGAATAGGGCTATGGCATGAGGAAATAAAGCATTTGGCCTTGATAGCTGAGCCCGACTGGGGTGTAATAATAAAATAGGCCTACAATAAAATAAAATAAAATTGACCTGCCTTAACTTATACATTTGTGTCTTCGGGTGTTTGAGCTTGCGATCTCCCCGTAGTACGTCTGTTGAATTCAGCGGTGATCTCAGCCAGTGCCCGGCCCTTGGTCTCCGGCAGTTGCAGACCCAGGAAAATACAGGTCAGCACACAGCTGGCACAGAAGGGCAGTAGACAGAATTTTCCTATCCGCTCCACAACGAAAGGGAAAGTCATACCCACCAACAATTCGCTGCACCAAATGAGAGAGCCGGCTAACATGTATGCGGCTGGTCGAGCCTTCTGGTCAAACAGCTCACCGGGCAAGATGCCGGTCACTCCCGCGGGGCCTATGCCGAAACTTAGAATGAAGGCGAAAGTGCACACCAAGCCCAGGTACTCTATGCCTGGAACAGTGTCCTGCAGGCTGAGGGCCACAGTGAAGACCACCCCCCAGAATGCCATCAGTGCGTGACCGCTAATAATAAGTTTGCGGCGCCCTACACGCTCTATGAGGACGATGCACAAAAATGTGGAGAACAACTCGGAGGCGCCTGTGCCAATAGCCGCATATTGAACTTTGTCCGCGGGGACATTGATTTCGTGGAAGATGTAGAAGGCGTAATAGAAGATTGCATTGATTCCACAAAACATCATAGCGCAGCAGGCCACTGCAATAATTCGGAGTTGCGGCCACAGGCTCCTGTCGGACAGCAAACTCCACAATGACCGCATCTCAACCCCAACAGCCATCTCCTTCTCCTGGAGCATATCCGACATCTCCTCCTCGGGTACAGTGCCGCCACGGAGTCTCCTTAGAGCCTCACAGCAAGCGTCTTGGTCTCCTTTATCGATAAGCAGGTATCGCGGGCTCTCAGGGAACCAGGGCAGAGTGAGTAGGTGGATGAGCGCAGGAAGAGCGCTGGTGGTTAGAAGATAGTGCCAGTGGGGTTCCTTTCCAAGAACATCGGTTAAGCCCACCACTTGACCCACTACGATGCCAAATGCGAAGAAGATGGCCGTGGTGTAGGTGACCGCTCCACGCAGATGTGTGGGTGCGCTCTCACTAAAGTACATGGGCTCCACGCTCATAGTCACACCTGCGGAAGCACCGATAAGTATCCGACCCAGTATGATCATCTCGACAGAGCGTGCGGCACGACTGCTACCCAAGAAAATGACGCTTGAGAACAAAAAACAATTTTTCACCAACAGAGCGCCTTTGCGTCCGAACCGCACCGACATGGGGCCGGACAGTAATGCTCCAAAAAGTCCACCTAAGGAATATATAGACACAATGATTGTCCATAGTAGAGTTAAGTTTTCGCGCTCCAGTGAAATAGACCACCTCTCCTGGAAAGTTTCATTGAGAAACGTCTGAATGTGCATAACAGGGTAATTAATTAAAGAAAGGTTGTAGCCAGCTATAAAAGATCCACCAATGCAGGTACAGATCAGCATCAGAGCCAGAGTCACATTTCCTTCCAATTTTATGACCGTTTCCCACAACGTTAGCATTTCGCTTATCTTTGAATCTGGAGCTCCTGTAGCCTCGAATCCCAAACAGATGAACTGGATTTGAAAGGGACCTATCGGTCCGGTTTTAAATGGGGCAGGCCTCTCTGGCGGAATTTTAGATGGGTATAGGCTAATAGGCTAATAGCCAGCAGGTGTTTGCAATCTCAATCCCGATTCTCATCAAGCTGCCGAACGCACCACTTAAACTTCATCTATAAATGTGTAGCGGACAGCTATGTCCATCCTTTTCTAAGTTTAAATTTCGAAAGATTTTAATTTCTTTACACGAACTAATTCATTTCAAGTATGAGCATAAACAAATAGCTTATTGGATCAGAATGTAGTATTTGTATAGCCTCATGCAATTTGAACTACCTTATTTTAGCTAGACCCAACTCAACCGTTTTTCCATGACTGAAATGTTTTTATTTCTTTCATTTCCATCATTAGAGATAAGCAGAATGCTATGTTCAACTTGTAGGCTATCTACGTTTGTCCCCTGCTTCAGGTTATCTGCTTTAGGTGACCATGCAGTGGCACCAATATGGGCCGGGTGTCAAATCGCGTTGGCTATTTCCTCATGTTTTTCAATGACTGTGATATGTTTCTTGTTCTTTCTGTTCCTGATATTTCCATCATTAGAGATGTTCTACTTGTACTATCTACGTTTTTCTCCTGCGTCAGTGGCTATCTGCTTTGGTATGGTAACCATGCAGTGGCTCTAATCATGGGTTGTGTGTAAAAATCGCGCGCTTCTCTCAGTGGTGCACTCCAAAGTAGTCCACAGTGTGCACTGAGAGTTTGCTGTCATTGTGTACATTTTTTTTTTTTTTTTTTTTTTCACTTTCGGTGTTGTTCAAAATAAATGGATCGCTGCTTTTGAAAGTCTAAGCAGAGGTGACGGACGAAACCACCATTCAAAATCAACATTCAAACTGATGACTAGTTTCACAGTGGTTGTCAGTGTGAACGCACTAGCACTGAAACTGTTAGGCTATAGGGAGCCGAAGTCACGCCCTCTTCTGCATTAGCCTACGGTCCTATCGAGCCTATTAAAATGAATGAACAGATACATAGGCTATAACTTCTGGTCTGCTTTAGTATGCGTCTTGGGTTTCACATATAATGTTTATAATGTTGAAACTTAGGCCTACATGTTGAGCTTCACAAACGTAAAAAATAAATTGATTGTACTTCAAAAGTTATGTTGGGCCTACATAAAACAACAAACATAGTCTTGATTGGCATGAATGGTT
The DNA here is from genome assembly GCA_027497455.2 of Sardinella longiceps. Lineage (NCBI taxonomy): Eukaryota > Metazoa > Chordata > Actinopteri > Clupeiformes > Clupeidae > Sardinella > Sardinella longiceps. The sequence continues at coordinate 8,879 of JAODXP020001980.1, read as the reverse complement.
ATCATTTAAATTCACATGCAACATATGTGTGACTCAAGTTATAAATCGAAGTGGACCAAAAAGTCACGTTTATTTGTCCATTCACTCTCAGCTCGATAGGACCCATATGCTAATGAGGAAGTTAGCGTGACTTCGGTTCCCTATAAGTGTTCAAGTGCGCCATTTGAGACATGGACATGGTCTGATTCTGTGCCAACAAGACTCGTAGTCAAGAAATCCTGCTACAGTAGTAGTACAAGCACAGTACCAAGACCAGAGGATATCGAGATCAACACCAGACCGAGACATGACCAAGCCAGACCAAGTAAAGACTAAAGACAAATTGAGGCCGATACCGAAAAAAAAAACTGTCAATATTGGAAGTTACATCATCATTTGCATGAATTGATTAACAGCAGCAGGTTACATGCAATATGGCTCAGGGGTAAAGTGAGACAGACCAGACAAATCAAGGGGTAAAGTGAACCCAGCTGATAGGCTACACTATGTTTTCCACTTTAAAAATACCATAACAACACATGTTGTAATGGCTACAGTCCTGACATGTAGGCTAAATCGACAACCACATATTGTCACGGGGTGAAATATTGTAATATTGTTTGCAGTGCTTTTTGTGTGGTGTACATGTTTGTAGTGGCTTTGCTGTGATTTGTTTGCTGTGTGCTTGGTCAATGTGCGAACTCTACTTACCTGCAGGTTTCCCTGATCACCTTAATTGGAACTGACTAAACTCATTATTAGCTAGGCAATGGGGGGGCAGGGCTTAATTGGGGACAGGTGAGGGAAGGTGTGGCTAGCCCTTATATACAGGTGGATGGCTGGAAGAGGAAAGGAGAGGAGGAGGAGAAGGACGACCAGAGAACAACAGAGGCCTGAGGAGACGGGTAGCTGGTGCGGCCGAAAGGCCAGAGCAGCAGCGCCAGGTCGTGGTAGCCACGATGAAGCAGTGGAAATGGAGAATCCCCAGCCCAATGTTCACCAGATACTTGGGGTTGCCCCACGATGCGCTCAACTCTCCTGCTGGGTCGCGGTTAGGCTGCGCCCAGCCAAAGTGAGTGGTGTTTTACTGTTTTGGTCAATGAGATATTCTATAAGCCTGGATGGATGTTCTCCTTTCTGCCGAGTGTTCTGTCTTCTCCGTAGCGGAGGAACTCGGTGACCTGGACGTGGATGACGAGGCCTCTGCGAGGATTGCCGGAGGAGTACGTTAGAAGAGAATGGTATCGAATACGACTGGGCTGTAGGTGTAGCGGAGAGGCTAAGCTAACTACACCGCTGGGACTTCAACTGCTTCGCTGCTGCTGCTCTTGACCTGCCGGACTTCCTGCCCCTCTCCTATTTGGCTTTAGGCCTATTGGACTTCCTCCCTTGCCCCTGCTTCCCCTCTTAGTAATTAAATAATAAAATAACATTCTTAAAGTAATCTCTTGTGCAGATATTTGTTGGGTTGTTTTCAGTTGCTCCTCTGGGAAAACGAGAATGCAGAGGTGGCGGGTAGCGCCCCTGCTGGTGACAATTGGCGTACGTCGGCAGGATTTTTCCCCGAGTTGAGCAACCCGAATCTCCCTAACAATGTCTAAGGAAAAGACCCTGTGCCATAATGCTTTGAAGTCTTCCTAACTGTTCTAGATTATGTGTCTGAATGTGTAGGCAGGCCTAACATGTTGAGGATGGCGCAACCACACCCTCCAGTTCATGGTTTCGGGGGCTGGACCCTCTACTTTATGGAATCGGAAGACCTAGAGTTGCAGGACTACCCAACAGGCTAGGCCTAACTGATGGAGTTGAGGCCAACAACCAATGCATTGTAGCAATAGGTCACAAAAGACTCTTGGTTGTCAGGGACTGACAAGGGTAAAGCTGGGGGGGATGTCACGGGGTGAAATATTGTAATATTGTTTGCAGTGCTTTTTGTGTGGTGTACATGTTTGTAGTGGCTTTGCTGTGATTTGTTTGCTGTGTGCTTGGTCAATGTGCGAACTCTACTTACCTGCAGGTTTCCTGATCACCTTAATTGGAACTGACTGAACTCATTATTAGCTAGGCAATGGGGGGCAGGGCTTAATTGGGGACAGGTGAGGGAAGGTGTGGCTAGCCCTTATATACAGGTGGATGGCTGGAAGAGGAAGGAAGAGGAGGAGGAGAAGGACGACCAGAGAACAACAGAGGCCTAAGGAGACGGGTAGCTGGTGCGGCCGGAAGGCCAGAGCAGCAGCGCCAGGTCGTGGTAGCCACGATGAAGCAGTGGAAATGGAGAATCCCCAGCCCAATGTTCACCAGATACTTGGGGTTGCCCCACGATGCGCTCAACTCTCCTGCTGGGTCGCGGTTAGGCCGCGCCCAGCCAAAGTGAGTGGTGTTTTGCTGTTTTGGTCAATGAGATATTCTATAAGCCTGGATGGATGTTCTCCTTTCTGCCGAGTGTTCTGTCTTCTCTGTAGCGGAGGAACTCGGTGACCTGGACGTGGATGACGAGGCCTCTGTGAGGATTGCCGGAGGAGTATGTCAGAAGAGAATGGTATCGAATACGACTGGGCTGTAGGTGTAGCGGAGAGGCTAAGCTAACTACACCGCTGGGACTTCAACTGCTTCGCTGCTGCTCTCGACCTGCCGGACTTGCTGCCCCTCTCCTATTTGGCTTTAGGCCTATTGGACTTCCTCCCTTGCCCCTGCTTCCCCTCTTAGTAATTAAATAATAAAATAACATTCTTAAAGTAATCTCTTGTGCAGATATTTGTTGGGTTGTTTTCAGTTGCTCCTCTGGGAAAACGAGAATGCAGAGGTGGCGGGTAGCGCCCCTGCTGGTGACAATATTCCAAAATTACTGTCAAAATCATGGGGATTTGTCAATTAAGCAACTCAGCTTAAAGTACTAAATAGTGAATCAAATACAACATAACATTTACAGTGTGTGAGTCAGAACACAGGACCTGTAGAACCAGCTGTCTGAGGGTTAGATCTGACAATAAGAACTAGTTAGCTAAGTCACAGTCACCGCCACTTACATCACTCCATCTCCCCTGCCATCAATATGGCCCCCACCCACACTGCCTTATCAGACAACCCTCTAACATACATTTTTACATAAACCGCTCACAAAAAGTAAGGAAACTTGACTTTGGCCCATTATATCTCCCCTTTAAAAATACCAACCCCTAAAGTGTTTTATATCATTTTCATCGCTGATTTGTCACCTTTACAATGAGGTATAGCTTGTAAGCATTGGGCAATCATGGAATGCGCAACACAGTCAAACGTGTGAGTAGTGTCAACCAAAAATGCGCCAAAATGGCCATGGTAATAGGGTTGTGCTGCATCTGATTTTGAGCTTCAAGTGCTGTCAGATGAGTGCAAGTCACTGGTGTCTCTAAATTAGCACCTGAGCATGGGTTCTGCAACTTGTTGGGTTTGTGGTTTCTCCTAGCAGCAACACCGGTGGAAAGATGCCACGTTTGTTCCTTCAGGATAGGGCCTGTGCAATAGGGCAACCTGAGGCTGGTGTCCCAGCATGTAGTGGCCGCATCATTAGTGTCAGTCCTGGTACCATTCTCAAACTAAGGACCAAGTTCCATGAGACTGCGGCAGCCAAAGACAGACCAAGACGTGGCCGTCTCAAGAAGACAACACCCCAAGAAGACCGGTTCTTCACTTTTGCTGCACTAAGAAATCGTAGCTTCACTGCCAGAGACTTACAAGATTTATTCAACTGTTCAACAGCTCAAATCTTCCACACATTACTGAGGGCCCTGACACTGAATGTAAAGTGTATGGCCAACATGTTTTTTTGTTCTTGTCCTCATTTCTGTTGGTGACTGCAACAATGCTCTAAGCAACAAAGGCTATACCAACAGAACAGTGTAAAAGGCCATTTTGGCACATTTTTGGTTGGCACTACTCACATGTTTGGTTGTGTTGCGCATTCCATGATTGCCCGATGCTTACAAGCTATACCTCATTGTAAAGGTGACAAATCAGCGATGAAAATGTTATCAAACACTTTAGGGGTTGGTATTATTAAAGGGGAGATATAATGGTTCAAAGTCAAGTTTCCTTACTTTTTGTGAGCAGTTTATATAAAAATAAATAAATAATAATAATAATAAAAAGTTTAAACACACACAGTGTCTCACTTTACCCCACAATATGTCTATTGTCTCACTTTACCCAAATGCCACCATTTAAGACAAAACAATATGTCTAGCAATTTAGGATAACCTTTACCTAGCATCAATCATGGTTTTACATGTTGGAAGTTAAAGCAACATGTATGATATAAAATGTTGTATCTGAATCGATTTGCTTGGACACAATAATTGATTTACTTCATAGCAAGAAAATGTACCCTTTTGTTCCCTTGCAGAGATATTAGGCTCGTCTCACATTACCTACAGTCTCACATCAACCCGCTCTCACCTATATCATTGCAGTTTGCCATTTCAGAAACAAGTTTGTTGGACAACTGAAGGACTACTTTAAAAAAGTTCAAAGGTCATTCAGAAAAAAAATTCTTTGAGACTACACAGAGACATGAGAAACTGGACTATCGTGTGCACAATATGTGACATATTTCGCAAATTGTTTTATGACCCGCTATAGGCCAAAGACAACAAAAACGGCTCGTCTTTAAACTAATTTAATGGGCCATAAAACCAAAAACGCCACTGTGACAGAAACAGCAGAGAATGCGACACACTTTCCCTGGGGCATGATTTTATTTTAGCTGTGTGGACCAATAAGAACCCATAGGGTTCACATCCGGCACACCACAGGCTATCAGGCAGTATGGTAGTCATATTTTAAAGGACTACATGGTAACATTTACAGGTTAAAGGAATCATCCGGAGTGAATCAACCTGTTGCCCTGCTGTTTCACATTGGTACAGTAAGTGCTGTCCAGAGCTAGGCAAGGACAAATATTTGTGCAACACAGACCAAGATGGTCAAACGGCAGGGCAACGTGTTGATTGACTCTAATTCCTTTCGTTTACCAGATTCATAGTCACTTTGGGTAAATAGCTCATTTTGGGGTAAATAAAGGCTCTCTCCAGCCTGACAAGCCAGGCTATCACATTCACATAAAATGTATAGTCTGGCCATGAATGATAGACTCTCGAGTGACACAGCTAAAACCAATCAGCGCAACTAACAAGCCGATTCAAACATCGCTAAGCTCACCCAATGACTCCCTGTACAAATTGAATGTTGCAATTGGCTAGACACCACAATGTCTGACTACAACCTAGAGCACTGTGATTGGATAGACAGCTCAGACACCGTCTATGGCTATAGCAAATTCAATTTTCTACCGCTAGAGTATGTCTAGAGTTCTAGGCTAGGCTAGCCAAACTAGGAAAATGCACTGAGACCAAAATGCTTTTGCCCACATGTAGCCTACAAGTAGGGGGGTGAATAATCTGCATCTGAACTCCTCATGTACAACATCATGTTTCCACAGTAGGCCAAGCCTACTTATTTTGAAGACAGTTCATGGGAGACCGCATAATTGTATCTGCATTGGAATGCATTTTGCATGTGGGTCAATGTAATGATAGGACATCTCACTAATATGCTTCTTCAACTCATCATAGTTGAGGACTCCCCCTGCTGGTATTCCATTAACGTTGCTTTGGTGCAAGCGGGTTTAACGAGAGATATTACATAAAAATCATAATACTGACAAATTATACTTTAACTATTGCACAAAGTAAGAACAAAAAAGATACCAAGATATTATTTTTTGCCCAGGGTGCCCATCTAAAGGCTGTTAAAAAACATTAATTAGAGAAAGTTTGAGGTGCGTTCGGCAGCTGAAATTGCAAACACCTTTTGCAAACACCTGCTGGCTATATTGCCCAACGTTCCACCTCCAGAGGCCCGTCCTGTTTTAAACCGGATTGATAGGTCCCTCTCTAATCCAGTCCACCTGTTTGGGGTTCAAAGCTGCAGGAACTCAAGATTCGAAGATAAGCGAAATGCTAAGGTTGTGGCGAACGATCATAAAATTGGAAGGAAATGTGACTCTAGGTCTGATGCTGATCTGTACCTGCATTGGTGGATCTTTTATAGATGGCTACAACCTTTCTTTAATTAACTGCCCTGCTATGCACATTCAGACGTTTCTCAATGACACTTTCCAAGAGAGATGGTCTATTTCACTGAAGCGCGAAGACCTAACTTCACTATGGACAATCATCGTGTCTTCATATTCCTTAGGTGGACTTTTTGGAGCATTGCTGTCCGGCCCCATGTCGGTGCGTTTCGGACGCAAAGGCGCTCTGTTGGTGAAGAATTGCTTTGTGTTCTCAAACGCTGCTTTTTCGGGTAGCAGTCGTGCCGCACGTTCTGTCGAGATGATCATACTGGGTCGGATACTTATCGGTGCTTCCGCAGGTGTGAGTATGAACGTGGAGCCCATGTACTTTAGTGAGAGCGCACCCATACATTTGCGTGGAGCGGTCACCTACGCCTCACCCATCTTCTTCGCATTTGGCATCATAGCGGGTCAGGTGGTGGGCCTAACCGATGTTCTTGGGAAGGAACCCCACTGGCACTATCTTCTAACCACCAGCGCTCTTCCTGCGCTCATCCACCTACTCACTCTGCCCTGGTTCCCTGAGAGCCCGCGATACCTGCTTATCGATAAAGGAGACCAAGACGCTTGCTGTGAGGCTCTAAGGAGACTCCGTGGTGGCACTGTACCCGAGGAGGAGATGGCGGATATGCTCCAGGAGAAGGAGATGGTTGTCGGGGTTGAGATGCGGTCATTGTGGAGTTTGCTGTCCGACAGGAGCCTGTGGCCGCAACTCCGAATTATTGCAGTGGCCTGCTGCACTATGATGTTTTGTGGAATCAACGCAATCTACTATTATGCCTTCTACATCTTTGACAAAATCAATGTTCCTCCGGACAAAGTTCAATATGCGGTGATTGGAACAGGCGCCTCCGAGTTTTTCTCCACATTTTTGTGCATCGTCCTCATAGAGCGTGTAGGGCGTCGCAAACTTATTATTAGCGGTCATGCACTGATGGCGTTCTGGGGGGTGGTCTTCACTGTGGCCCTCAGCCTGCAGGACACTGTTCCAGGCATAGAGTACCTGGGTTTGGTGTGCACTTTCGCCTTCATTCTAAGTTTCGGCATAGGCCCCGCGGGAGTGACCTTCATTTTGCCCGGTGAACTCTTTGACCAGAAGGCTCGACCAGCTGCATACATGTTAGCCGGTTTTATCTTTTGGTCGAGCGATTTTCTGGTGGGCATGACTTTCCCGTTTGTTGTGGAGCGGATAGGAGAATTCTGTCTACTGCCCTTCTGTGCCAGCTGTGTGCTGGCCTGTATTTTCCTGGGCCTGCACCTGCCGGAGACCAAGGGCCGGGCACTGGCTGAGATCACCGCTGAATTTAACAGTAGGACTAGCCTATTGAGGGATGCCAACTCAAACTATCGAAAGTAGGCCTACTATAGAAGTTAAGGCTGTCCAGAATTATTATTATTATTATTATTATTATATACCTGTTGTGCCCAGCACTGTCCGTTATGGATTATTTCTACGATATTAAGGCAGCATTGAGGATAACACAATTTTAGAGATGACTTAGTGATTTAGTCCTGTTTGTTTTACTGTGATGGGCTACTTTAATCAACTACATCATTGTCTTTTGTGGTAGGCTAAACTGACTTACTGACTGTTGTCATACATTAAAAAAAAACTATTCATACAAAAACATTTGCATTAAAATTATTTTCTTGGGAAAATGGTGCATTTTCTGGAAAAAAAAAAACAAAAAAACATTCTGCCATAACTGCGCTCTACTACACTCTAGTGTCTAAAATAAATATTACATTTAAATTAAATTAAAACAAAGAAAGTAACCAAACAAAATAATTATCCTACCAAAATATAAATAAACTGATATGTGCATCAATTTTGTTTTATTGTTATCCATTTTGTTATTTTATTTTTGTTGATTATCTAGGCTATTTGCAAGAGGTAGGCCTACATGGAGAAATTAGCAAAATAGTGGAGCTTCATCAGGTTATCCACTAGAAAACCTGAAAAACAAACCTCTTAAAGAAGTTACGCCTTTTTAGGGAAAATACCAATTTTATTCAGATTCACTTTTTGCAATTTTGACTTCTGCGCCTTGTTTTGATAGGCTACTTGTCTAAATTAAGACATCAACTCATGATACCATTCTGTAATCCTGAAGATGTTTTCTATTCAAATCAGAAGGAAAAAATGACATATCATACCCAGGGAAGGAATTATATATCTTTTAGTGGTTGGTGCACCAATCAACAAAAAACTGCAAGAATTTGATAATTTGGGACAGATTGTTTGGTAATCTGGAACAGTATAATAAATGGATAGAAAACCTTTATGCCAGTTCAAGCATTCAAGGATTATAAGAAGTGTATTTGTTGCATACATAGGTTATTAGTGCAAAAAGATGTATTGAAAAGTGATGATATAATGTAAAATGAGATATCAAGAATTTGGATGTTAAATTTAGCTAACCGAGATACCAAAATAGCTAGCCTTTTCATTAATCAGACACAAAGAGGGCCTGACTGCCAGACTATGCATGACAACTGCCTTTTTTTTACACTACATCTACCTAAGTTATAACTCTGCAACTTTAGAAAGTCTGGAAATTCATATTTATTTTTGTTTAAATGACTGTCCCACATTACCCAAACTTAGCTGTCCCACATTATCAATAAAACTTGATAAAGTGGGACGGTAAGAAAATGCTTCATAAAAAATAACCGAAAAGGTTTTTTCAAAACTTCAGTACATATGTTGTTTCCTAAACATACCTCAATCAAAACAAAAACAAAAAAACAAAAAATTAGTAACAATCACTAGCATTGATTTATTAAT